>JAGDQP010000030.1:188713-222560 GCA_022664845.1 Lepisma saccharinum
CATATTTAGTTGATTGAATTTTAAGTTCTCAATATATTTAGTTGATTTTATTTTACTTCTTAATATTCATATTTCTAAGTAATCGTAAAGAGCTCAGCAAACGTTCAAAATTCAGCTTAAGAGATACTTGATGAACTTCTTATCTCTTGACGAGTGTGAGAAAAGTGTGTTAATACGTATATTATAAAATAACAAACAATCTTATAAGTTCAGATCTTTAGGTGAAAGTAACTACAGTACAGCATTTCATTAGTTGAAATTAGATACAGGGGAATTAAGAGATGAAACCCAGTTCACTTTTGTGTGACGCGGTGACCCAGACATACGTGACTCGGAGATGCGATGACCCGGTCCGAAACTTAACCCGAATTTCCCAGTCGTGAGTCGAATGACTCGGTCTTGACTAGACTGTGACTCGTCCACCCGATAATCGAATGTTTATCCAATTGACCCGATGTCACAAACGTGACCCAGTGATCTCGTCTTGTTCGTGTAGTTTACATCAATCAATATTACCATTCGTGAGATTCCTGGAGAATTAAGTTTATGTACGTGAACTTCATATTTTAGATCTTTTTAAAAATATTTTAATGCTTTTATCGTATTTAATACCTGAAACACAAAATTCTTTCAGACTAGCCTCTCCGCAAGTCATATTTGAGTCCCCGTCGGTATTTTTATTATTTTCTTCCATATGAGACTACTTCTATTAGTGTTCCCGCCGAGACGAGATTTAGGCTGTCTCGTCTCGAAATGTCTGGATCAGAGAGTGTCTCGTCTCGTGTTCTATAGCCATTTATCTGTCTCGTCTCGTGGCAACACTACTTTCCATATAATATTACTATTGTTAGTAACTTTTGGACTTTTCCCCCGTGCTCTGGGGGTTAACACCGTCGGTCCCGGTCCCCACTGAAGAAACAGTGTTCAAGCAGAACCGTGTATAATATGGAAATAATTAAATCTCTGCTTTACGCTCCGTATCAGCGAGTCAGATCGGTTCCAAACATAGGCCCGGTCCAAAACTGGACACGGTGACCCGTTTCAGCTCTGGACGAAATCTAAATATTCTTGATATGAGGCGATAAAATAAGTACTTCCCTGAAGAAATAGCCGAGACATCCAGAAGCTACAGTTTGTAGTTGGCGAAAATAATATGTTGTTGGCACCGTCGTTATTGTAATAATAACTTCCGATTTTAGCTATATTTTCTTTTTTACTTTTGCAAGAATTTCTATATTGAGTCATTTTACAGTGTCCTGTGTTTCTTTTGTCTTTTCTGTGAGGGTCGTGGCCTGCAAGTTATGCTCTTGAAAACGTTTTTTTAACAGAGAGAGAGCGATAGCACTTAGTGATGAAATTATTTCATTCGTCCAGCGTTATATTTGTCATAAATCATGTCCAGCGAATCACATTTCGAGTAGAATACGTTCAACCAATGAACTAGAAGAATTAATAAATGTGTTTGTCATCTTCATCCACTGAAAGAATGAATGTGAGCACTTCAATGAGAGGGTTTTTCCCTTTGTATATAATCTTATTCCATTTTCTTTTATTGTGTCTTCTTGATCATTTATTTACTTATTCTTTTTTTATCTTTCGCCTTCCTATTCATATCTTCTTTTCATTTGTTTTAGTATCGTGAGAAAGTTGAGGACACGCCTTGCGTCTGGCATTGGCTGAGGCTCTGCATTCCATAAGACCCGTCATCTCTTGTTACAATTCAGTGGATATGGATGGGTGCATCTTTAGGTTAGGATTTTATTTTAATGTCTTCAGAGACCTGCACGATGTAAGAGGATTGCTGTCATCCTTCCTTTATTTCTTTTTACGTTGTTTAATATTTACTGCACTTGAGAAAGAGAAATACGTCATCCCAAAAGACAATAAGAAATCTGTACTTGATAAAGTTCTATTTTAGTCGAACGTTACTTTTTTTTTTTTTTACCGAATTTCAAAGTTTCTTCTCAATATCAACTTTCAGATTTAGTTTTTATCTTTCGTTTTCGAAAATAAATACTGGATTTTTTTTTCGTATAGGGTAAAGAGGAGCAACTCGGACATCTAAGACATTATTATTACCTTCTTATTTTAGAAAAGGAAGCAGGGTTATTGTAATCAAACATTCTTCGCAATGCAGTAACAAATTACCGCGCTGGATAAAGTAGAAGACGTGATTTTCTTGAAGATTGCAAGAGTGAGTGTGAATACAGACATCTTGCACACTTCCAGTTTGCTGCACAATTCTGAAATATGATAATGATTCTTCAAATCCGGCTATCTCGACCATTAACCTGCACCTTTCCACACTCCGGCTCAGTACTATTTTCACACCGTGTAAGTTATTCCCCAACAGGGAAATAGTAAAACAATTATATATAAAATATTTGTATATGACATGAACGTTCATACAACCTGCCGTACACTCAAAGAAAATATTGGTGTTTATTGCCACCCCAAAAGGTGTAATAGAACACCTCTACCTCTACACCAATTCCAGTGTTGGTTAACACCATCCGGGGTGTCCAACACACCTCTCTACCGGTGTTCAGAAACACCGTTAGGAGTGATAAAGTGCACCGCTAGAAGTGTTAGGGAACACCTTCAATGGTATTTATATATATATTGAGTGTAGGGATCCAGCCAGTTACACTTTTAATTAATAAAGTAAATATTTGAATGTATTTTTATTTTTTAGTATTCCTCAACTTGGAAGGTTCAAGAAGTACACCTTTCTATTTTATACAGTGTATTAGAGAATGGACGATGCCTAACTTACTAAGCCCAACGAGTTTCACAATATGCGGCAATAACGAAGCACTTCTTGACACAGATTTAATGTTCCATTATGATGTGCTTGCAACATACAATAATTCAGTGTTGTTAGATGGTGCGAAAAAATTCAGATAAGTTACTTTTTTCATTCCTGGTTTCTCCTGCAGTCATATTGTATGAATTCAACTACACACTTTATACGAATGGCTCTCTGCTCATAAAATTTTAATAAAGAATGAACAAACTCATTGTTAATTATCTACTTTTCGTCATTTTTTAAAAATTAGAATAGTTCAAACCCCACCATCGTGATCCAGTAGTCAGTGTCGTTAACTGCTATTGGAAAGCGAAACAGATTCGAGTCTTGCTACCGGCCATTCTGAATGTAATTTTCCGAATTCCTCAATTACAATGGGAGAATGACGAGATGGTATCTAGACTAAGGTCCTGGACGCTACCTTCCGTGTTCCTTTCAAAAGATACTTGCTGAAGGACGTCATTCCTCGAACTTGTGGAAGCTTAGGCAGTAGCTGCTACTTTATAGGCCATACCTGTAAATTAAATAAATAAAATATTTGAAGACTTAGTAAGTCACAAAGAAAAGTCTTATAATGTGAATGGTTTTCTATCTTGTGAGCTAACACAAGCTTCATGAGACCATACTTAACAACAGTTGCATTATAGCTTAGAGATGCTTATGAAAAGCGTTTTACGTGAACATCAAAGCTTCAGTGTAGCAACATGCATATATAATTACTGAAAATGTCACTTATACCATGTAACACATAATATAGACAGTCTCGTCACTAATTTCAGTTCTACAACATATTATTATCTTGTTTTCGTAAGCATCTTTTATTTGGATAGAATCAAATAGCAAGACACACACAGCGCGTTGTCACAAACGATCAATTTTTTAAAAAAATATTTTGCACAAGTGTGTATCCAATTTTGACAAGAGAAAGATTCTACTCTTTTTCGCAGCAAAATGATTTTGGTTCTACGTTTGTGTGCTAGTTTTTTTTTTTTTTTTTTCACATTATCAAAACTGTTGATTTGAATTAATTTGAAGGCTCAATATAACGAAAAAGGAAAATTATTAATGCACCTGGTCAAACTTGCTACATTCACTGTTAAGTTTAAAAACAACTTTCTTTTCTTTTTTTTTTCAAAAAAGAAAAAATAAACTTCTGGAGGACATTTTTACTAAAACTCTTTCCTCTCATTTAATATAGAGCAGTGAAACAAGTTCGAACAAGAGAAAGAAGAAACAAAGGGCTATTGGAACTTATAAAGAGAAAAGGTAAAGGTAATTTTGAAGGGAAGAAGAGAGAGAGAGAGAAATAAAACAAAAAGGAAAAAAAAAACACTGAGAAAAGAATTAAGAATGAGAAATCGTGTGGACACAGATGGTAACGTGACTGCAGATAGAAATCCATGAACTGAACTTGTTCACAATTTGTGACATCGGAATTACAAATATCCGAAACATCATACCACAGAAAACGAACGAAAAAAAAACAACAACAACAAAAAAAAAAACCTGTCTTTGAACATCACGAACGAGCCTTTAAAGCATAATAACGTTTAAAAACAGAGACTCGTTTGTGTAAATAAATTAAGTGTCCGGTTTTCTTTTTTAGAAAAGAAAGGAAAACATGTATACAATTGATTCTGCTTGTTTTCACCAATCACACGTAATTAAATTTAATTCTATTTTGTTCCCAATTAGAGACGAGATTTTTTTGTTTTTGGATTCATGTTTTCTTTTAAAGAAACGAGGAAATAAATTTGGTGTCTTTTTGTGCACGTCGTTAAGCAATTCGTCGACCATAGATGAGATACCCAGCCAGGCTAGTGGTCTAGTAATGAAGATAGCTTCCTATGAATTGGCTATGTAGAAGAATTTCAACCCTATTCATGCCAGCTATCCTGTATAAATATTTATCAGAAATATCAGGTGTATGCCTGGGATTAACATAGATCACAATTAATTACCTAATAACATTTTCTGGGGTGTTCTACTGGTTGAGGAATGTCATCCAACAAACTTAAATATTCCAAATTGTGCAACCAAAAATTCTGCCAGACGCCCCTAATATTCGATGTCACCTCAGACCAAATTGATTAGTACAGTCTCAACTTTCAACTTTATAATCAATGGGTTACATTAGCAGCTAAGGTGTCAGCCCAATCACGTCAATGCTTTTACACTGTTCAAGAAGGGATTAGAAGCAAGAGGTCCTGGTCTTGAAGGAAGGTACCATCTCAACGTTCGCCTGGAGAGACGTCAGGATGGACGGTCTGAGAACTGGTTCGAACCACAGTCCGACCTTCTTAGTGCATTACTGAACCACTGCCCGACCTGCGCTTTCTACCCCCACTATTTCTGTTGATTTAACTAATGTAAAACTTCCACAATCTTCATTTGGTACATTCCCTATAGAAGTTAAATTTTCATGCGAGAGTCCGCAAATTAACGGTACGTACGTAAATATATATACTTATATATTTTTAATCTGTAGCGCATTTCAACCTCATATCCATAAAAGTCCCAATCACATACGCTTCCGAAATTTATTTAAAACCTTAGTACCATGGTAATTAACAATCAAAATTATAATTAGCTAACAAACAAACCGTTAAATAACTTGGCAAAGTGTAGTAATTTATAACTAACATCGAAGTAACAATTGAGTAGCAATACCTGTCCAATCTTCCATGGACATAGATGCAAACTAACCATTGCATAGGTTAGGCCTATACTCGGTGTTGTCAGACTGTCAAAGACGAATCTGATGCAAGTGTTGACCAGTATTTCATATCCATAGACAGTAAAACAAAAGAGCGGAAAATTCAATCTTCTTAGAAAGGAATTTTCAATTGAAAAGAGAGGTTTTCAACGAAATGTTCTCGCATTGGATGGAAAATGTGATCTTTCTAGATGGAATTACAATGATTTTGGATGTAATTTACTCTTCAAACTTGAAACAGCGATATCTCGTCTTTTTAGAGTAGTTTATTTCTAATCTTTTCAGAGCGATTTGCAATGACTACTAAAAAAACAAGTCTATCTCCCGAGACCTGAGTGTAAAGGTAAACAACCGTAGCACTCGAAAGAGTATTCATCCGCGCTAATCGCAACCGGATTGGCTTTTGTAGGCAGAGATGTTTCTGCCTCCCATGCCGCACGTGCTTTAGCCACGTGTTAATAACTCTGCTACATGCTGAAGACAGTTAAGAAATTTACAGGTTAGAAGAGAACACTCCTGACACTTACTGAAGCTACTAATATAACATTAATGATTAAAAAATATATCATGCACAAAATACATCAATATACACATTACACGGCGAGGGGATAAATGCCTGTCATATCACTGTCCTGATCAGACATGTGTTCTTCTTCTGAGAAATTGCTCTCACCATCCTCACTGCTATTACCCACACGTATAAACGAAATTTTCAACAGTGTCTTCACACAATCCGTCCATTTCCCACATTTTTTTTTCTCTTCCACCTCAATCACATGCCGAACACAACCCTTCCACCGGTCTGCTGTAATTCTTTCAATCGCCGTTTGCATCGGCAATCTTAAAGGTTCCGTTTTTAACGCCCACGTAACCTTTTACCTGACTCCAAATTAATTCAATTGGATTCAGGAAGCAGGGGTACGAGGGAGTACGTAACACTGTGTGTCCAGTTTGCATTGTGATTTCATCGTTCATATATTTATCGTACTTAGATGTTACGCTCTTTACAATGTCCAAACGTTCTTCCTTTAACATTTTTGAATCGTTTTCAATACCTTTTGCGGACAGCCATTCGCAAATAGTGCGTTTGGCTCATGATTTTGAAGGAATCTTATCACATTTTACGCTATGATATGGGGCATTATCCATCACAATTACGCTGTTTGCTTCTAACCTAGGCAAAATGTTAGTAAACCAGTTCTTGAACATCCATCTCTTGGTGGTAATCTTTCGAAGATTTGGAT
This sequence comes from Lepisma saccharinum, assembly GCA_022664845.1. Classification (NCBI taxonomy): domain Eukaryota; kingdom Metazoa; phylum Arthropoda; class Insecta; order Zygentoma; family Lepismatidae; genus Lepisma; species Lepisma saccharinum. Next base: position 195,483 of record JAGDQP010000030.1, read on the forward strand.
TCAAATACATGAAGTCCATCCTCAACGAAACCACTGTCACTGCCAATGTGTATTATAATAAATCTCTTTCCCTTGCCGGAGGGATTTTTTAAGCCGGTGGCTAGACCCGAAAGAAAAGCCTGTTTTTTTTTAGATTGTACTGTTGTGTCTTGCCAAACTTTTTCTAACGTGTGTCCAACATTTATCTACGTTTCATCTTGGTAGTATATATTTTTCTTACCCTGTTCCCTAAGATAACGTATCTGGCGTAGGTGCCTTCGGCGGTGTAATACAATGTTATCCTTATCCATTATCACGGCATCTCTATTCCGACGGAGAAACTATTCTGTGCATAGATGATCTTTTGAAATTTGGTAAGTCGAGATCATCATTAACGGCTTTCACAATTTTATCTACCGTGGGCAGTTCATTACGGAAGAAGAAAAGAATGATGCACTTTTTTTTTTTCGAATAGCATCGTTTGTGAAATCATCATACTTTTCGCCTAACCTAAGCCGGCGTTTTGTTTTTACAGGTGTTTTAACGTTTCCCGTTGTTTTAACTTTCCTTATGATGCGATAGACACCCGCCTTACTCACTCCCGTTGATTGAGACACAGGATTCACTATGCTATCAATCGCTACACCGGGATTCGTTTCTTTTAAGTCATGGAATACATTCAAAATGCATTGTTTTTCCCCGCTTCTGATTGCTTTCCCCTGCACATATTTTATCACTTTCGGTGTGGCCATGATTTATTTCACCACTTTGGCCAGTAGACCTAAATTACATAACTATATACAGTACACGAAAATCACAAATATTTACAGTAATATAAATACACGAGAATCAAGTATATACGGTAATGTATATATACGAAAATCACAAGTATATACAGTAACGAGAACACACGAAAAAGCACACAATATTCGCTCCTCTTGAATTTTGCCTCCGTCAAACTGCAAACACAGAACACACAATGAAACCAAGCAAGAGGAAGAAGAATGTGTGACTGTGTCCTCCCCGCTGGCTGGACTAGAATGTGACCATTACTTGTCACTAGAAAGGGACGCCAAATTTCGTCTGCTCCTGAATGAGAGAGGGTCAAGGGGTAGCAGTGAAAACATTATGTCAGGAAGGCAATATAATTCACGATTTCAAATACCACTTAAACATTTCTCTAAATAAATATCTTTATGTACTTATTAGAAATTAACATTACAGTAAATAGCTAATAAATACTCTTACGTTGACTTTTAGCGGTTATTCATAAGAACTATTTTATCTTATCCAACTACGTGATAAGGCACACAATAAATCAGACATTAGGGGTTGTCTCGCGGTTTGTTGTTACATACTCTCAGATCTCGGTAGATAAGACTTAAGTCAAGTTTGTTCTTCGCTGTTTATTACTGCGAAGCTTATCAAAAGTCGAGTCTATACTGTGACATTTATCGCGTTGTGTTTAGTTAAAAAAAATGACAACAGAAAACCCGAAAACTTTTCTCAATGACAAAAATATACCAAAAGACATCAGGAGTACAAGAAATCTTTGAACGTTTTCCTCAAGTACCTGACGAGACGAAAGAAGTCATTTCCTAGGCGTATTCTCTCACAGTTGGACAGCAGGCTGAGTGAATAAGGCGTTGAATATCTCTGGCCGGAAGGTACAGGGTTCAAATCTTCCTGAGATTTTTTTTACTGTTTTTCTAATTCATAAGTACATTACTTTTCTGTCTTACTACTACTAATAAATCCTCCATTTTACATCTTTTTTACAATTTGAGCGGAAATTCGCTCTTTGAATTTAGTGTATATGTCAGATAACATTAAATTGACTTGATTCTTCTTTTAATTTCTAAAGAAATAAAAATTACGAACTTATTTGAATTCAGCATTTTTTAATAACATTGCTTTGTTTACTGTTAAATATTTCACGCTTTTAATGCTCAACAAAATGCACAAAGGCTATGAAATCTCATTAACTGTACCCATATTTGAAAAAATCGACGAAGACACAAAATGGCGTCTAGAGAACCGATTGGCAAACATGTTCAACTTGACATGTCCACTGTTAGTCCAAGTAGATGTCTTCTTTTCTTCTCTTTTTTTCCCTTTGTTTTGGTTTGCTTCTTCTTGAGTAAACAACATTCATTACCTTAAATGGCGACAGAATAACATCAACAAAAATGGAAGACAAATGCAAAACAAACATATCATCAGCAGTAAAATTATTTTGCAACCTCCATACTTGTTTATTTACACTTCCTAATTGTATGGTTAGTACTTGTGACCTACGTGGAGGCAGAGGGGAAGGGGGCGATGGTTATTACAAATTGATAATGTTTGCACACAGAAAGGAGAGGGGAAAAAAAAGGACCAGAAAACAAGTTTATCGTGTATAGACAGCAGAAGACAAACACACTAAAAAGAGGTACTTATTAAAGGTGGCTCATTTTGCAGGTAAATACAATCTTTTCACCAACATAGATGTTTGAAACTAACAAGAGCAGACGCCATCTGTCGTGACGAGGTGTATGGAATTATCAAGAGCAGACGCCATCTGTCGTGACGAGGTGTAAATTTAGTGTTGTTATTTTGTTTGTTATATTTCTTTGTTTTCCTCGCTATTTTTCTTCGAAAATGATGAATTTATTGTCTTTTTTGTAGCTCAGTTGGCGACATTGATTTCTATCCAAAAACGACACTGGATTGATCTATGTCATTAAGAATTTAATAAATATGAAGCCAGGGGGTGGCAGCTAATCTCGGTCGTTCATTTCCATTCTAGGATGTACTAAATTTTCATTCTCAGTTTTTTACGATCGTTTTCGCTGTGCGGATGGTTTTCGATTGATGTCTTAATTCTTATAAAAACGTAACTATTATTTACAATTTGTACTATTAGCGCCAATATCGTCGGGTTCCTGGTAAAAAGTACCCAAGTCCATTTCCCTAAAATTGCGATTACATGGCTATTGTAGTCAAGAATAATCAATGTATTACTGGTAAAATTAAGCAAATAACAACATGCGTTACTTCATAGATTAACGTAACAGATTTGCGATTCATTTGACAAACTCGGTGATTTATCATAGCGATTCAAAGCCTTTAAATTGCATTTCTCACAGAAATTTTGCAAATGTGATTTGGGTACTTTTACCAGAAACCCGACAATGTACACTCATATAATATGCGATATGTGCATAGCTCAAGTGCTGAGATATAACTCACATACAGGGCGCACAGCGTTGACAATCGTAAGAAAGAGAACTTAAAATTTGGTTCATTTTTCTTTAGACTGGGAGCGGGCGATCTCTGATAAATGTTTGCTCTCGTGACTATCTTTCAACACTAATCGATCACTCCACTATCGTTACATGGAGCTCGATGGTTGGTGATGACGAGACGACCCTGTTCCCAATAATTTTTTTTAACGTTTTTATCCTGAAGTTATAAAAAAAAACGTCTGTGGGTTAGTAAAGCAATTATGCCACTACTGAGTCGTTACCATGGGGACAGCAAACAGCTTGTCAAATTATCTTGCGCTGAAGATAATTTGAATGTTAGATTAAAGATATTGATGCAGTTGACGTGTTAATTAATTGCTCTGATCCCTGGCAAATACGAATATTATATAAATACAGGGTGACCCAAAGGAAACTTCCCATCCCGTTAATTTCGTAACCAATTGATTTCTAAGATTAATCCCGACATATGTCCCTTTTAACCTAAGGAATAATGTGTCATCGTGGTCAAATGTTGCATGCTGTCCCATTTTATTGTGCTCTAATACCCAAAAGTGAAATTTCTTAAATAAGAACATGGGTCAAGTAACACATCATGTCAATGGTCTTTAAGGTTCTATTTACAAAAGCATGTGATCATTTACTTGAAAACTTTGCCGGAAATTGCGTTTGCAACTCTTAAATATTATAAAGTGAAACTTGGTAGGTAAAGTAATATTTAACACTATTTAACGTTATGAGCGCTTCACCTGTCATCATTAGTATAAAAGAACTCCTTGAAATATCATTATGATAAATTTGAACGTGCTATCTCATGTGTTGTGATCAAGTAACACCTGGAAGCTGGCTGGACAAGAAGCTTGTCTGTGTTACTAATAGTTCACGCTCTGCGCCTGCGCGACAGCGTATGTTGACATGTACATAAGCGCTATATACCGTGCATGTCCGACGTGCAAGTAGATACTATCTAATTAAAATACGCTGACAGTGACAGGACTTGTACACAGGACGTAACTACATTTTATGACCCCCCCCCCCCCCCATAGAGAATACCCAAGGCCGCAGGTCGATTCGACCCATTAAGAGGCTAGGATGAAGGGATCCCTTGGAAGGGTTTGCACTATAGTACTAATAGTTACGCCTCTGCTTCTACATTTGACTTTATTATAAAAAAAATACCACAGTAACAAGGTAACAGTTTCGGTGTTGTATCGACAACTTCCTCAGACGAAACACTCTTAAACACATGTATTTTAATATTCTGTCTCATTAATTCATTTTATTGTTTTATCAATCTGCTGCTTATCGTTTTCATTTCTAAGTAGAGTACTTCTAACGTGTGTGATTTCTTTCTTCGAAATGTTCCCTGCCTGGGATCTTGAAATCTCAATGAATCAGACACGATTCTGTGTAGGGTGGTGATGGGATTTGGTATCGAAGTGGAGACCTGTGTGCGACATACTTCAACGAAGCTGACCATTATAAATTAAATCAGATTCGGAAGACAACAATCGTACATGTCAATTTCAATTCATAACGTCTCTGAGGATCAGTAGCGGCGCAAAAGGGGGGCGAGTGGAGCACCGGAAAACGGCCCCAAGTGTTGAGAGGGCTCCACTGCTCAACAGTGACGATATAAAAAAAAACTGGGACAAAATCCCAAAATTCAAATTTAAAAAAGAAGTTCGAAAACCATCTTATGTTGTAGTTATGTCCAACAGACACTAAACTACTTCGTTGGTAATTCTGAAACATGTCATGAGTGCATGTCTGCTCAAATTTGCCCATTTTTTTTTAGCATTTTCGGAACACTTTTATGTATATTTTCTGTCTGGAGCAAAAATTGAAGCAAATAATTTATGTAAATGTGGTAGGCAAAGTCGTTGCAAGGTATTTCAGCGCCCGAGGCATATATAGAAAATGTTGTCCCGCCCCCCCTCCCCCCCCGCCATTTTTATTGGAATTTATTTACTTTAATTTTAATACACAAGGAATTCAAAAAAGTAATAAGCCACATGCCACTTTTTTTTTTTTAATTTTGCGAGAAAATATAACTCCAATTACCTGCGATTTGCTTTAAAAAATACGAACGTTTTGCAACCTGACATTTTTTTTTTATTTCGGCGCTTAGTACATTTGGACTTTTCCTCTTATATATATAGTTTTCGACACTCCCTATTTGGCGCCCAAGGCAGGTGTCTCATCCTAACTAAAGCGAAGTCTGCGCTCATGATTGTGTTCGCGAAAGGGCTTCAATCAAATTAATTTTCCCCGGGCCCCAGATTGCCTTGCGCCGAAACTGCTGAGGATGTCGACGAATAAGCTGATAAAACAATTGTATTGAAATAATAAGACATAATGCAAAATAAAAGATTCATGGCGTAAAACCCGAAAAGAATAATTTTTCATTATGGACAATCGTCATGAAAGCTTAAAATTTCAATCACATGCGCTGTTTATGCACGTTTAGTTTCACACAAAATATATTCTTAGTAAAATTTCTCATAAAACTTTTACCTGATTTGTGTGGAAAGTTACTGTACAGCAACAGAGGGGATTTAAACAGTGTTGCCAGATTTCCGTCGCAATATTTATCTCAAAATTAAAACGTATGAATCCTTCAAATTCATAATTCATTTGTATTTATTTTCATTATTATACTGCTGAAGACATTTTCAAATATAAACCTTCTAAAGATGAACATTTTATAATTATTTCCAGATACGAGAGAGACAGGTTTCGTCCACGCCATCACAGCTGCGGGCGTCACGTATTCAATAACCAGGGCGTGTAGTATGGGTAACTTAGTGGAATGCACCTGTGATAAAGGTAAAATTTATATGAAGTTATCTTTTTTTTTTACTACAGTGTTGTCTCATACATTTCTTTTATTTATGAAAATTATTAAGTGGTTTGTGAAATTTCTCAATCCCTGTCTTTTTACATGCTTTCGATTATAATTAAGCATTGGTTGTTTAGTATTCGAAATCACACGCCACCAAAGGGAAAGTTTGGATAAAGCTTTCATGAAAATCAGCCCTAATTCGTAGCGAAATTATAGAACTTTGATTAAAGGCTGCTTTGCTTTGAAGCATACGTTGCTTACGATTTGAGTGAGTAGTCAATTGAAACACGTGTTTTATTGATGTTCTACGTGTAACACGTGTTTCAATTGACTACTCATAGAAATCGCAAGCAAAACACACAGTGAGCGCCTGCAAGGAAAGCCGGACTAAATTAAGCAAACGGGCTGCACGCTTGCAAGAAAAACAGCCCTAAGAAGAGGAAAATCAAAGTTAATGCAAATTATAATAAGACAAGCTTTTTTCCTTTAATACTTAGCAATTAGAATGTAATATAAGATACCAGGGGTAAGTGTAAGCGGAAAGATAAAATTTATAACGTAATTAAACAATAAATGGAACAACACAGCCTAATGGTGTTAGAGTGCAGCTCAACGCTTTTGCTGGAACGGATGGCCCCCGAATTCCACTTTCAGAATGACTAGTCTAGAGGGTTAGTTATTCCTAAAGAAACCTCAAATGCAATAATTCAAAAAGTTTTTGTACCTACCATTATCTGTTCTTGAAATACTTCCAGGCCATCCGAAATTACATTTTGTTATATGTAGACATAGCAGAATAATGACCCAAAAGTGTGTTGATATACCGCAGTTTTGCAGTTTCTGTAAACATTTCTGTAAAAGGCTACTGGAATTCATGATTGAAGTGCGAGACAAACTTCAGCATGTTTATGAAAATTATTTTCTGATTGGCTTCACTCAAATTTTAATATTAGACGTAAAACTGAGAACGTGGGAAAACCTAATTAGATTCAGCCTTAAGCGTTGGTTAATCGGCTCGCCAGCATTCGGTAGCTTCCTGCCATTCCTGTGTGAGATATATTATTATGTTTCCGTGATACACACTGCCATTAAAACAGCAACAAGTAGAATCAAAGTATGCAAAACCATAATTCCGCCATTTATTTTCTATTCATTAATTTGTTAACAACAACTTTGTGACAAAAAAATGTAGATACAAGGTATTAATGGTTAACCCTCGATATTTTAAATGTTTCTATAGCACATAATTCATTCATCTAACCTAATTCTTTTATTGATCACCATTTCTAGTTGAAACTCCATTGTTTTACCTTATAAAACTTGAAGATTCTATGATAAGACATCCGTGAGTTTTCCTTATATTAACACATTAACAGTCAACGTTCTTAAACATGGTAGGCGACTATTCTCTATGCCCTTATGTCTTATCTACTATCACACTTCACGGAAATAGATTACGTGAAGTCAGGTTAGATGCTTTTCTTTATTATAGACGACGCAAACACTAAAGATTACGTTTAACCCTGGAATCATAACCATTCGTAAAATTTACACGTCAATTTGGCAACACAGCCCTCCTACAAACATGCTGCTCTGTAGCGACAATATATTTTTAGTAGCTTAGTCTTGATAAGAGCACATTATTATGAGGTGTTTGTCTCATGTGACGAGACCCTTGTTATCGCTACAGGTGTTCAGTGTTGGTCATTTTTACGAAGGATTCTGATTAACAGTTGTTCTTTTTGTGTGTGTGTTTTTCGTCAGACTCTTGTCCTTACGTTTCTGTCATACTATTCTTTTAGTGTTGCGTTGTTTTGTTTTATGAATGGCTACCAAAAAATTTCTTTATCGTAGCGACATTGAACAAATTATAAAAGTTAGTGAAAGTAACAGTGAAGCAGAATATGGTGGAGACAGCTTGCATCTCGTAATGACTCCAGGAAGTAGGTAGTGTCACCTGGTAGCTACCTCCTGTGTTACGGACTATATGATAAGACAGAAGTAACCCTGGAATCATAGCGTGAAATTTATAGCCTCCAGTCATAACCGTTAGTACATTTTACGACCAGTATTTATTTCAGAGTATTGCAATTTATACATTAGTAGCATTGTACCAGAACGAATGGAAAATATTCAGTAGATTATGCTAATATTTGTCATTAGTTTATGTACAATGATACTTTATGTATCCATTGTAATACTTTGAAATAAATACTGGGCGTAAAATTTACAAACGGTTATGATTGTAGGTTATATGATTTCAGGGATTTTGCGTTATGGTTTCAGGGTTTTTGAATCTTCTATCCCCTCATACAGTGCGTAATTCAAAAGGTAGTTAACAGGTGGCACTACCTACTTCCGAGAATCATTACGACGTGCAAGCTCTCGTTAGAACTTGGCAAATAATTCCGGGAACCATTATGGCCGTTTCCGAATTCGTGTTCCGTTCACTTCGATGTTCCGTTGAAAGTGGAATTCGGATAACCATCGACGTTGCATACGACGCAGAAAGGGTGCATATAACGGATCCTCAAATGCCAATTCGGAATGGTCTTACATTCACCACCATAACGAATTCTGATTCAACTTGTAGGCTATATGATTCATCAAAAGAACCAAATCTGAATCGTTCGAAAAGTGATAGGTTGACAACTAAGGCTATTCTCAAGGTTGGTTTTGGTTGGATACAAACAAAAAGTTATATTGACAAAGTACTGTTTATATTGTATTTGAATGTTATTCTTTCAATTTAGTTGATGATATTGTGTTTCCTTGTAGGAGGCCGAGTGGGAGCGTTGAATCCTGAACTTGCAGCTCTTGGTGTTGAAGGCGAGTGGGAGTGGGGAGGATGTGGAGATAATGTAAATTATGGATACAGGAAATCCCGTGATTTTTTAGACACCCCTTACAAAAAGAAAAGTGACATTAAAACACTTGTTATGCTTCACAATAATGATGCTGGAAGGCTGGTAAGTGGTTAGTTTTACTTACATTTGTACACATGTTCCCTGATTATAGGCTATATGGTTCTTTGAATCTTTGATACTTACATCCACCTGTAGTTGTGTGAAGTTTCTTCTCACTCTCGGAATAAATACACTTTAGAATGAACGGTTCGCAGTTTTGATTCACTGTTCGTATAACAGTGTTTCGAGTCTCTGAAATCCCTTCTCACAGTTTGAAATCACAGCTATTTACACCAGTGATTCGAATCTGCAAGAAATTACATAGAAATATGACGGTTCAGGCAATCGTGAGAATTACTCAATTCAGCAAAGTTTCTATTAAGTCGACGAACAAATACAGCCTATTGTTTCCCAGTTCCGATTCACTGGTGCATCTAACAGTGATTCTACAGCTATTGGTTCTCAGTTCCGATTCACTGGTGCATCTAACAGTGATTCTACAGCTATTGGTTCTCAGTTCCGATTCACTGGTGCATATAACAGTGATTCGATTCCGACTCAGTGAATGTTTCAAATTGTCACACATTTACCAGTGCTCGAAGTGGGTTAGGAAAGGTAAGGATCCGCTTGCACCTAGTGGCGGCGATTGCCCATTCAAAGTAAAGTCAATCATCTCCCATTAATAAAAAGTAGGGAGTACGCTAAATCCAAAATTAAAAAGATAAGGGCACTGTTTGACCTTAGAAGTCCATAATTGACAACACAGCCTTCTCTGTGTGTAAGGATCACACAAACCGTGCTATGTCCAGAATCAATTCTATGACAAGGTGACAATGATGGTTTAATTTTAAGTAACTTACGAACCACATGTTTGCACCTGTATTAGCACCGGAAACCCTTGGTTTAAGAGACGAGAAGAAAAATCATTAATTCAAAGAAGTTATTAATCTTAGAGTTCTGAACATTCTTAAACCATTTCGTATTTTGATATTTATTAATATTGTTTAGCTGAAACCAAACCTAATGTAGATACACAAAAGGAAATGAGTAGGACTTGTAGAGACCCCCCGCACCATCGTTTGGTCGTGTCATATCTTACCCTCTCCCCTTCTCTTTTTTGAGTGTTTCATTTTTCTTCTTTTTTGAAGTTCTGTCGGTTCAGAGACGAAGGTGATATTTTTCTTTAGCCTACATCGGCTCAGTTCAAAGGGTTTTAATTCGTCCAGATGTAAGGATGACGACCCTATCCAATTATCTCTTTCATTGTTGAAATGGCGGGTTTTTATTCTTTATTATTCTCTTCTTTTATTACTTAGTTATACTTTGAGTATTTTTTTGTCATATTCTTCATCAAATTTTCTTTCGTTTAAATCTCCATAAACAATCTTTAAGCTTCGATTGTTGAATTTATTTCGCTGTGTTAGTTAGCAAATTGGGCCACACCCCTTTCTCTGTTTGTTTCCGGTTGGATTCTCGCCTCTGATTGGCTAATTGCTGATAGAGATAGTTCAATATGGTCGACGGATAGAAAATTGCATATAAACTCAAATTATAATGCAACCATGCATTTCTAAAGATATAAAAGGATAAAGCAGCATCTACATATAAGAAAATTATATAGTAGCTGGTTTCTACGACCTCAGCAAGGTGTAGATGGTATATATTGTATCCTGCAGTTTGGCGTTTCATCTTCCATATTGGCCCAAACTGGAAGTAGACGAGGAGAATCTCACGGTGGTTTGTTTTGTGTGTGTGAAGTGGTTTTTGTGCGTATATATGTAGAGTGTAGTGTTTCTTCCTTTTTTAAAAAATATATTCATTGTGGGTCTGAAACCCCCTTTCCAGTGTGTGTGTGTGAAAGTAATACAGTATACCTTCAGCATGCAAGTGGTGTGTTTTCCTTATGAAAATATGTGTGAAGTGAATATGGCCGTTTAATTTGGTTGGCCTCGGGGGGTCGTTTTTCCAAACTACAAGTATGTATGGTTAATAGTTCAAAATTATTTTCTCAGAAATTCAGGTCTGTTTCACATATATTCAGTTAGCAAATCTACAGTATGATAACCTTGTTTTGAAAATCATAGAAATTCACACCTTGTAATGCAACGTTTTGAAATGCAGGTCTCATTTTCTCCTCAGCATGTTTGATTGTTCTTTTTGGAAATTGGTGTAGCTTAATTTTCACAAAAATACCGATAGAAATGTTTGCTATAGCTAACCGCAAAATTAAACGGATCGCAATGTTTATTTCGGTTACAAAGTTCGAAATACCTTCGTTGATTCAGATATCCATAAGGCAGTCTACTCTAAAAGAAAATTTGGTTCTAGCAAACTCCCAAACTGTAGTTTATCATGTCTGTATTATCAAACTGGCGGTTAGGTTGTGCTGATTTAAAAATGTAAGTACTTACTAAATTTTGACGAAAATTTGGAACATTTAAACTATATTCTGCCCAGTGAATACAGATGTATTTAATCATTTTTGTCGCGTTTTTGTTTTCGCGTTTATGGAAAGTGATTTTTGGTGAAGGCGATGAGAGTGGTAGCTGAATAAGGTGGAATGTGCTATAAATTGACCGGCCTGCTCGATGTCTTGATGAGTCCTCTAAATGGTAACCCTTTTACAGTAGATCACTAAAATAGTGTTTTGTGTTCTAGATATTTTATCATTGATTCTTCGATTGATTTTTCTTTTGCGCATGTTTTATCTTAAGGTTTTCTTTCTTCCTTCTTTTGCATGTCTTTAATGAGCATCGGGCTCGGAGAATGCAGATTTGGGAAGCTGGTAGACGTTTTAAGAGTACAGTTTCCTGCGGGATGTTCTCGCCGAAGTCTCCCGATTTTTTCATTCGGGGTCTCTTTCTTCGGTTCTAGTCTGCTATTCGCCAACTTCTCTTCGTTTTGGCACTTCTTTTCGGACTTCTTCATGCATGCTTCGTGTTCTAGATTAGTGCGTTTATTGTCTTCGATGGGTACTATGCTGAAACAAGGCACCGAAGGGTAGGTTCCCGCCTTGTCTTTAGGTCCGATAGCGGTTCTTTTGTTCTTTTTTATGCCCTCTCCTGTGGCTTAATGTAGGCTTTTTTCTCGGGTAGGTTTTGCCACGTTATATGAAGTTTTGGGTAATCCCCCTTTGGGCAGAAGGGCGCCGCTGCCCCCCTATCTGCTTTTGTGTCTGCCTATCTACGGGGAGAGAGTCGGGCATTACATGCTACAGAAATATCTAAATATCCCAATGCAAATTTTTCCTTTTATCTGCTGCTACTTAAGAAAACCAACTTAAGTAAAGGCAAACTAACCTTTTATCTATAGGTAAATTAACCTACATTTTATCTAAAGGTAAACTAAACTAACTTTGGCTACTCTTTCGAAACTCCCCCGAATCATTCAAAAAAAGCGAAGGTTAGGTTTAGTTAAATGGGATTAGGTTAGCTTAACTTACATTGGTTTATTTAAGTAGTCTTTCGGCCGGTTTCACCAACGCTGGTTAAAGATTTAACAACCCGTTAAGCACATTTAACGTCTGATTAGGAGAAATGACCCTTTCATCAACATCGGTTAACGCTAACGGTTTGTTACAACTGTCGTTAACTTTAATCGTCAGATTTTCGTCGATTAAATATTTAACGGTCCGATAGTGATTGTGCATCTCGAAAGTTTGAAACCAGGAAACAAGAAATGGAAAGCATAAACACAGAATTGCTTGATGAAATATGCAACTTTGCACAATGCATTTCAATAGTATTAAAGATCAAAAACATCTAAAAACAATGTTGCCTGCTTTGCGGGCAATGTAAATATGATGTTCGAGTATGTTTATGGGGCCCATATGGGTATGCTTAAGAAGACGCGCTCTATAGAATGGTTTCACAGGAAAAGTAGACATGTGCGCTACGTATTTAGGCCTAAGGTATAAATTACGCACTTGATCATCGTTTTTAATATATATCGTACAAAAGAAAGGCAATCTTGTAAAAAAAACGCACGAAGTCGCTTTACTACTCATTTGTACACGTCGTCTTAACGATTAATATAATTCCTTTTAAATAATTTCAGTGTCTGTATATAGTTTACAAAACTGTTTCGGAGAGTGGCAGTACATGCCAGAAACGTCGATTTAAGATATTTTGGGAGGGGAAATGATGTGGAGTAAAAAAGAAAGTATTGTGAATATTACCGATGGTGTATTATAAATGTTCACATGTAAACAGGAAAAGTTAGCATAACGATAAGACTTCTTCATACTGCGTACAAAGAATGCTATTCCGTCGAGTATATCTCCTTTAACTATAACCAATAAGCCATTTCTGTTCATATTCAGTAATTCTTACTTTTAACTACTTCTGTTATACGGCGCTGAATGTACTTGCAATTGATATTGACATTATTTCGGATCCGTGCAATGAACAATATGGAGCAAGGATGATGTGAGTGCAAGAACACGCATAAGCCCTTCAATAATGTCTCCCAGCATCGGGTTTAGTTCAATTTAGGTAAGCCAAAAAATGTAAAATTCACAGGAGAAAGATTTAGGCCATGAAATTATGAGACTGAAAATGCAACAAGTACGTGCAATTAATTAGCTACTTCCACGTTGGAGCTGAGCACAAGAATGGCCTGTGTCTAAGTAAATTATTTGCAAGGGAATGAGTGGTATAAAGTGTACGTATTTCTCAGTAGCTGGGTGACCTAAACTGAACTTGATCCATGAGCCACCCCGTTGCTTGACTTTATTTCGTTATATTTGCATGCATCCGAAATTATGAAAATAACATTCGAACTACATTTAACGCCACAGAACAGAAGTAGCTAACATAAAGTGTTGCATCCATGAAATAGATGAAAACTGGCTAATCCTGTCCGTATTTATAAGAATGAAGGGCTTCAATCTTTTGAGCACTGCAATTAGCTATGTAAACGAAAGGAGAAACAATCCATATTAACATATTCACACATAAACGTTTTTCAATTCATCTGTTTCTATTCCTCTAGTGTGTCGAAAAGATATGTACTGAAACTTGCTTCCGGAAGTCGGGAGAGGATAAGATTCATGCCTTGTTTACTGTTACGGATTGTAATATTAATTTATTGGCATTTATTTGCAGATCATTTGAATACATACACACACATATACATACATGTATAAAAACCAAACACACACGAACAAGTGCCAGCAACCTATTGCTTGCGGATTGCGAGGTTCATTTGTCAGGCGTACACAACTTTTCACTCTACCAATCAGAATTCGTTTAGCTGATGAGAAATTTAGAAATCAAGTGGTTTCTTCACTTAACGGACCGATTGTAAACGGGTGGATAAATTTGTAATGTTAGCGTTGGTGAAATGTAAAAAAATTTAACGCACTTAGTTATCGGATGGTTAAGCTCTATTTAATCGACATTGGAGAAACCGGCCCTTTAACTGGGTTTAATGCCTCTGGAGCTTCAAAATCAGATCCGAAATAATGTACTGAACATGGTAATTTCTCGTTCGGGGGAGTATCCAAATAGCATTCGTAACTTTTATCTAAAAAGTTGAAATAATCTAACTTTTATAACATAAACTAATTGACTTAGTGGCGAGTTAATAGAGTAAACTAACGTAAATTTACCTAACCTAACCTTCTCAACGAAAACAGCAGCGGACAGGTCACAGTCTATGTCTAATATATAAAGGGAAAGGGGACAAAAATAATACGAGTAATTACAGGGGAATATCAATTGTACCTATTATGGGGAAAGCATATTGCAAAATACTGTGTAGGAGGCTAACGGAATGGGCTGAAACATTCGATAAGTCCGCTACATACAGGGTTTCGGAGGACATGTAGTACGTTAGATAATGTATTTATATTGCAGACGCTTATAAAAAGTAGGGCAGTGAATAAAGGGTGGGGTGAGTTTTATACGTGCTATGTGGAATTTCAGAAGACATTTGATACAGTTAACAGGCATATTTTATGGCAAAAGCTGTAGGAGCAGGGCGTTTCAGCAAAAATGATAAGAGATTACAGGCAGTGTATAAAATCGTATTATTTTGTGTGAAATGTAAAGGGAATTAGGTCACACAATTGCGAAAATCGACGCTGGGGGGTGAAACAAGGGTGTGTGTTATCGCCACTGCTATTCGTGCTGTTCATAAACAATATTGCGAGTTATCTTATTGAGGGACCACAGGACGTACCAAAAAAAAGGGACATAGAGATTCCGGTATTGATGTATGTAGATGACCTAGTTGTGTTGTCGAATTTCAAAGAGGGATTACATCGAGCTTTGAATAATTTAGAGAATTATTGTAACGGCATCCAATTAGCAGTAAATATAGGGAAAACAAAAATAATGGTTTTCAAAAATGGATACAAGTATGGGCGGAGAAAACAGTGGACTTATGGGTGGGAAGGTGATAGAGCGGGTTAAATACTTTCAATATATAGGGCTAACGGTAGCAACGACAGGGAAATGGTCACAGCACATAAGGTTAGGTAAAGGCAACGCGAAATACGAACTGGAGGGTTTTATGAGAGCAGTACACAAGATGCCGGGCATGAGAATCAGGCATATTGAACGAATGTTTCGGGTGGTAATTTTAGGCACCTTAAAGTACGGGGCAGAGCTATGGGGAATTGTGGTTACCCAAATACAAGTACATTTCTGTAAGAAGCTCCTGGGAGTTAGTGTAGGCACGGATAGTTGCGGTGTTTTGAAGGAATGGGGTGTAAATAAGGAGAATTATTTTATGTTGAAATGGCAGGCCATAAAGTGCTGGCGAAAATCAAGTGAGCAGAACAAACACACATTAAAAAGTTATTGTATGTATCATAATATGGAAGAGGGAAGTGAAGGGCAGTGAGTAATGAAGCTGAGAAGGATAGGATAGGTGTGGGTTGGGTATGGGAGGGAAGGAGGATAGATAATGGTAAGATACAACAGGTGAAGAAGCGAATGGCGGATATAGACATGGAAGAGATCAATGAAGAATGCAATGCGAAGGTGTCCACGAAATTTCATGGGCAGATGCAAGAAACGTGGAGAAGGGCTAGGTATATCTCGGTTTGTGAGAAGAAAGAAAGGGGGGAATTGCGGGTGGATTCGATTAGGTGGTTGGAATCAAATCCGAAGAAAATAAACCATTATGTCCACTATGTGGTGAGGAGGACAGCGATAGACATCTTGTTTTCTTGTGTAAGGGAACGGAGGAAACCAGAGAAAAACTTCTGGGAAATCTGACTGAGGGTGAAATATTAGGGGCAATAAGAGGGGAGGACAGGGTGGAAACGAAGACTGAAGATTTGAAAAGTTGTATATAAGAATGAGATGTAGAAGAAGTTGCGTACAACCTTTGGTTCGCACTGGGAAGAATGAATAAATAGGATAACAGTAGAAACCCGAAACGATCAAAGTGAGTATGTTAAACTGAATACAAAGCAATAGATTAGTGGTACTTATACTATTAATCTTATTTTGCAAATATTGTTTTAACACTTCTATCTTTGATTTCAGATGTTCTAGAAAACATAAATTATTTTTCAGCAATTATTTGCTAAGATAATTAAAACTCAATGTCATTATTTATTAGCAGCAGCGGTTGGACTTTAAGTACTTCCTTATGGTTGGACATGCCATAATAAAGAGACCTAATCTAACATCAAGTTAAGTTATATTAAAGAAACTAATTACTATTTCTTCTCTAAAATTTAACACTACATATCACAATAGTAAATGAAGACTACAGGATCTGCTTTGTCAACTGTATTGATTTTATAGGAGAGCGTTATGAAAGTTTAGCATTACGCATACCTCCTTGGTTGTAAATGGCATAACCTATGAGACAATCTATTTGTCAGGTCTAGAAACATTGTCGCTTGAGAGCTACAGTGGTTAATTTTAATTTAGAGAACCTGTTGAGGTAGCTCCTAAACCTTAGAACAGGGGTCTCCAATATACGGCCCGCATTTGTGGTTTCGATTGGCCCCGAAAGAAATTGAAAATTACAAATACAACGTGCAGAAAGGATAATGTATTAAAATGACTCTAGTAGTTTCAAGATGATTCTTTTTAATGCAGTCGTAGCCCTCTTCTTGCTTAGAATTTGGCCTTAAAGTGAACCGCTGATGAAAGAGGTTGGAGACTTTTAGAGACTTAGGGCCTAAAAAAAGTTCCGATTTAAAGAATGTTTCCAGTTTATCGAAAATTGATCGAAATTTTAATTTAGAATTATCACGTTAATCATCCTTACACGCATTTTATTTCACGCTAATGTTTTCGTAGTTACATTCTGCATACGTTGAACATTTTTATCTTGTACGTTTTATTTTTAATTTTGTTTTCAATGTTCTGTATCCAGTACTTCCGGTAGACGGAGTTGTTGACGTATGGTACATGTGGGGGCGAATTCGAGTCATGGGATAAATCGAATCATTTTAAGGTTTGTTGTATATTAGCATGACAAGAATTATCTAAAAGCAACGCTTGTGATAGCATTCTGCTTTCACCTTGTAGAGGCGTGAAAAACTGTTCTCGGTCTTTTCGTGACTTCGCGCCATTCGAACTAGAAAGAACAATTGTTCACTTGAAGTGCAACGATTTACCCCATGACTCGAATTTCCCCGATGTACCATAATATTAGTCCTGGAACAATTTACCTCTAACAAATAACTGTCGAAACAGACAAAATATCTTAAAAAATCACCCTAAAGGTGTTCTCTCTTTCATAGTTGTTCCAAAGATTCTAAAAATGTATTCCCGGTATTCCATTTTGTACACATTCTTGTATAATAAGATTTTCTGTTCAAAAGATTTAGTCATAATGCATTGAAGTTATCAACAGTCGACTCGACCTGAGCCAAAGAGTCCTAAAGGCCACAGTAAATGAATTAAATTGCATTCAATTCATTTGATGATCACCCTGTATCTCTTAGTTTTTCTATTATTTTTTTTTTATCTTTCAGGCAGTGAAGAGACATATGCGAACAGATTGTAAATGCCATGGTTTATCTGGTTCCTGTACTCTGACAACCTGTTGGAGAAAAATGCCCTCATTCCGTGATGTTGGTAATAGATTAAAGGGCAGATTCGATGGAGCAGCTAAAGTAATTCCTGGTAACGATGGCCAGACCTTTCAGCCAGAGGGACCAACAATTAAACCACCGGACCGAGAAGATATTGTTTATTGTGAAGATTCTCCTGATTTTTGTAAATATAACCGAAAGACTGGTTCTCTGGGTACGAAAGATCGGTCCTGTAATGCGTCCTCCATGGGAGTGGATGGGTGCGACCTTTTATGCTGTGGTCGCGGTTACAACACCCGTCATATTAAAGTCCATGAGAATTGCAAATGTAGATTTGAATGGTGTTGTACGGTTAAATGTGAAACTTGTCCGGTCAGAAAAGTTATCAATACGTGTCGTTGATTTTGTATTCTTGAAAAATATTAATGAATTAATTCAAAACAAAAGAACAGTAATATCTTCCGCCATACTATTTTTAGACGCTTTGCCAACTGCGTCACATATTGCGTCCTGAGTGAGTGCGATAATATGAGAGAGAAAGAGGGTAAAGAAGAATAAGAACGAAACAAAATGGCTGCCAATCAATGTGATAGTCAAAACGTAACTTGATAATCTGAAGTAGAGATCCCCAACTCACGGACCGTAGGAAAAAAAAATAGTGTTAATGAAGCAAAATTTTAGCCTCTCTTTTGATTTGCAACCTTTGAAGGAGGAATCAAATAAGGCGAGTCATTGACAGGGTTGCCAGTTTTCGTTCATGAAAAATCAGTCCTCTAGCGTACAGTAATGCTAGCATGGGCGCTCGCAGGGATGGCAAATCTATTTACCCGCCCTCTGGATATTTGAATTCACAAGTACATCTTCGTATACTTCCTGTCTTTGACAAGAAATATGGATTTATTGCTTTGATTCATTCTTTTGTGCTAGCGAGATTTTGTACTCCTGTTGCTATTATTTTTTAAAAACAATTGTCTTGGAGTTCCACCAATCTTTGATGATCAGTATTATCACTTCTGTGACCAAAATTCACCAGTTACATCTGAGTGATGATGTCCGTTGGTGACCACTCTTCCGGGGCAATGATGGAGTAGGTAAGCAGGGCTTTAGGTGAAGTACCATCTCGGTATTCACCCTGGTGAAAGTAAAACCCTGGACAACATCTATCAGAATGATCAACAGCTTGGCTTACACCTGTGTGTCGATCTAAAGATCGCGATGTTAGCCACAGGATTGCGTAAATGTTCAGTTAGCACACATAAGCCTCCTGTATCCACTTCCTGTTTATATTTTTCGGTCTTTCCCCACTAATTTCCAAACACTTTTAATCTTTCACTTATTGACGTTGTGAATACTAAAAATAACAGTTAACACACTGTTTCTATCGTTCACAAATTTACAAGTGCGACATTTTCCGTTAATAATCTTCCTGTCTGACATGACAAATAACATTTCAAACCATAACTTATTTTTCAGCCCACGAGCAGATATCAATTTTAAATTTCAGATTCTTTTTGGTAATGATTTTCTTCAGATTCAATATCAGCGTATCAGTAAACCTCACATAGACCGTTGCCCCTTCTGGGGAAAATTCTGCGGGCGCCAATGAATGTTAGATAACGTCGGAACAATGTGTCTATGATATTACTTGGATGTCGCTTTTCAGCATCAAGATTATCTCGCGAGAATATTCTGAAACTGTTCATCGATCGCATTTACAACAAATTACTTTTGAAAATCATCCAATCATTCTACAAATAAATGAACGTACTTGTCCTGAACTGAACTTGTTTTCAACAACAAAGTGAAAACAGTTTGAAAGAAATAATCTGACAGAGCTCCTATCCGTATTTTGTAGGTGAAAACTTCACACGTTTTCAGTTATTTTTTGCAAATTATTAAATTTATCAATTACCTATGCAACTGAAAATTTCTTTTAATTTTTCTGCTGCTTCATCAATGGTATGAGTTTTAGTTTTGAGTGAATTATAGTTGCTAAGCAATTGCAGTAATAAGACACTTAACTATTTATATTTTCCCCTTCCGGTAGATATATGACTTGTGTTATTATTCTTAATATTGAATTCTTCTTTCTATACAAGATACATGACAAAGTGGTCCCGTGTCGGCATCGTCCAGGAGCAATGACGTTAAATACGGGATATCTGGCAACCCTGCTTATTGCAGAACGCAAGCTTTGGCTTCATTGAATGCGATCTTAGTGGAAATTAAAAGGCCGTTGCAGTGCCTGCAAGAAATATAAAAATGAGACTCCTCTCGCCTACTGTTAATATAAAAAGCGGTAAAGTCGCTCTCTTGCTAAAATTGTTGGGGATTCCTAATATCACGATACTACAGCCTTTTATTGACAAATGATCTAATGAGAGACGTTTATTTTTCTAAAGTCTAATACTTCTTAAATAGAATCTTCAGTTATGTGTCTTTCAAATTGTAAAACAAAAGAAATAAGTTAAATTTCTTGGTTTTAGGTGTAAGAAAGGGAGGGGGGGGGGGGGAAATTCTAAGTTAAATGCTAGGTGAAGAGATTTTGAGAAAAATGTGTTCTTACAGATTGATATGTGATAACTAATAACACACATTACAAGCCAGATAGAAAAGCATACGAATATACTGAACATGTATATGCGTTTACATACGCACTCATATGTACTATTGGTTAAGAATTCTAAAATTAAATTGAGAAACCTATATATAGCAACAACAAAATAGTGCCTTGTTATATTGTTATACATTCTTTTAAAAAAGGTAAACCAATATTTGTAATATTAACTTATTTCTCAAGCTTGAAGATAAATATCTTTTGAACATTATGAACAGCGATGAAGAGTATTTTAAGAGATTTTGGCCAAATCAATACGCAAAGATGATTTATACCTTTTCTGTTAGATATTAATACCCCAAATTACAAAGTGTTCAAAATGTCGTATAGAGTTTAAAGTCTTAACACGAATTGAACTATTATTCTGGATATCATGATAATTAGATTATTAAAACATAAATATTGGATTAATCTCCCATTTACTCTTAAATTCTTCTCTTACATACACACTTGTAAAAAAAAAAGTTTGGTTAAATGAACTCATAAAATAATGTTTGTAAAGTCAGCCATCTTTCTTTGCTGTTTTCAAATTGTACAGAAGCAAAGATCTGAACCTATGAATATACCTGAAATTCGTGTTGTTAAAAAGTAATCGAATCAGAGGCCAAAGTAATCGATCATCGACCATAGCAATCAGTCTAATCACTATCTATTTTCAGTACTTAAAAGAAATATATAGTGCCTTGTACATAAACAATAAAGCCATTAGATAAGAACTACGTGCAAGTACTACCTACAAACAGTTGCTTACCACTGAATTACTGCTCCAATTCTCTAGCAATCATACAAGATCTTTTATTTTAAAGAAAGGTGTACACTACGTGAACTAGTGTACACTTCTATCGCCGCGAGTGTAAGTAGTGTATAAGCCCCTGCTTCGGAGCTAGTGTAGATGAGCGCAGACAAATGACAGTCGTGCTGCGTTCCCAGCGTAATGATGATGGACGCGATTATAGGTGGCATTACGTACTAACAGAAGGAAACAAGCGCCTGCACGTTTGAGTAAAAGCTGCACGAATAGACACTGTAACGTCACAGTTCTGTACTACCTTACACTTTCAGTACAGATAGTTTAACACCGAGCAGATCGCCCGAACAAACCTTATGTCGTTGATATAAGGTCTCTCTTAGGCTAGGAATTTCAGGGTTTCCTATTCATTCTTTTAGATTATCTCATTTGCCTGGTAGTCTTCAAATTATAAAAACTAAAATCAATTCAGATTATATTTTATTCATGGGAAGCATTCGAAGCAATATAAATTTGCTAAATAATTAAGAAACATGAAAACCATATAAATCTGTACCATAAGGTGAATCGCGCTTGTGCTAACATAAGATTCTTGTAAGCTCATTTTCTATGTGACATCACATGTCAATCAGCCAATGAGGCTGTGAAGCACGAAAATGCGTTACCTGTTATAAAACAGACCTTGCATTAGAATGGGTGGATATTAATTGTAGTCCAACTTGGCATTTGACGTGTGCTAGATCTTCATAAATGATGAGGTTTATTTAACGACCGAATTATTAGGTTAACTAATCATGAAACAAAGTGTTAATTTGCCCTAATTATTTGATTAATTTGGAATCACAGAAAGCTAATTATGGCACATTTAAAAGATTATCGCTTACAAGGTGGGGTAATTTCGTTTGTAATCGGACATTTCCCCCATTCCCCCTAATAGAACGGAGTATTAGCGAAAAGATGTAATCTACGTCTATACTAAAATTTAAACACAATTTTACGAAACACGACTTCAAGTCAAAGAGAGTGAAAGATAAGTTAGTTAACTCTGTTAGAAAGTATATCGTGGAGAACATCGATGCCACCTTGTGACTGAACACCTAAGACCAGATAAAAGAACTGATATTTATTGTTCTTTTCTTTATCTATGAATGAATAACAGAACACAATTTAAGGGCTGATATTCATGATAGCTTGCGTTGCTTGCGATTTGGGTGTGTAGTCAATTGAAACTGGTGTTTTATTGTAAGGTAAGTGTAATACGTGTTTCAATTGGCTATTCCCCAAAATCGCAAGCTTTCATGAAAATCAGCCCTAAGAGTACAATTTTTATCAACAGAGAAATTCCCGTAACTGTATACATTTTCTACCCCCATTGCTACTTTCGGCGCTGCAATCGCCGCTACAAGTTTTAAGTTGACCAGCATATCTTTTCTTCTTTTGTTTCAACCTGTACCAAATTTGTTCACGGTTCATGCCGTTGACATCTTGTTAACAAACTAAAAGTAACGTTTGCCAATCGTATTTATAAAGTAAGTAGCACACAGAATGAATGAATTTTTCTTAAATACGTCAATTTTATAGCATCTTTCTGGTTTCTTGTTACAAGTACTTCTATTATAAGATATACCTCGATTTTACTCCTTGATTAGTGTCACGGGAATATGGAAAAGTTGTAGATTTTTCTGGTATCTTTGTTACGATCGCTTAGGACTATGCTACATTTGCATAGGTTTTTGCAGTAAGTGCTATTACTGTTCACCCACAGAGCCAAATATAGATAGCGAGATGTGCCTTTCTATGCTACTAAATTGGACTTTTTAATGCGGGAACAGGATTTTACATTTTGATAAGACGGTGGATAGAGAAGGACTTTGAAAACTTTGCTTGATTAATCAATTATGTTTGAAAGTTTCAATAAATCTGCAGAAAGTTTGAAAGAAATGCTGCAAGCAGAAACTCAGGAAAGTAACTTATTAAAACGACCGTCAGAACAATCTTTTGAAGTAGGCTATCGAGTCGAACATTGTTAAGGACCAAGTTTTATAATGATTACCTTATTTTGCACATCTTTTACGTATTATGAAAATAATAAAACCAAGCCCCTGTAGTGTAGTGGTTACGGTCTATGGACTCTGCATGGGCACTAGAGAGACAAACGATTTGAGTCCTCTTGGTGTCACCGTACACCGTCAGGTTCTTAATGGGTTCCCTTAATCCTACCAGAGCATGTACCTAGAATAGAGAGGTCTTGGCCGGTAACTTCTGTATATACTTAAAAACTTAAAACTCTCGCCAAGAATCGAACTGAGGCCTTTGTTGTTGTTTTTGGAAACATAGTGCTTTTATTTAATGTAATATTAATTAGTTTCATTTTCAGAATCGAATGGTTGGGTGAATGTATCTACTCGAAATAAAGTTAAATTTCGTGGCATTTACTTGTCATCTTTCTAAAAATAATAAAAAAATAAACATGTTTATAAATACACTGGCTGCTTTCGATGTGTTCTTAAGGTGGCCCACACAAAAGCTCGATTTTTTTAGAAAGGAAAACTAACTAAAATGCATTTCTTCTGAATTAAAAATGTAGATTTATTTTGTTAAGAAGTTACGGAGCAGGGGACGACTGATTATTGTCACTTGATTGTTGTAGTTAATATCCAAACCTATAACAATGAACAAAAAAAAAAAGAAAAGGAAATCGGCACGGATAGAATTCTAGAAATGGTTATGAACTTCGTGCTCTGAAAGCTTAAACTCTGTAGGCTTGAATTTGTAGGAGCAGCATTGTAATTTCGTGCAGCGAAAGAAAATACATTAGAGACAGATGCAGTGCTGCCATCTAATGGTTTCTTATGTTCTTCATCTTCTGAAGAAAAAAAAATATGAATAATTTCCCTCTCCCGGAGAGGAAAGAATTTAGCAACTCAAGACGAAAATCCACTGCTTAGTTTTGGTGTTCATTGCAGAGGTATTTCTATTAAAATACGCGCGAAGAATCTGCTAATCCAGCTGATTATTATTTAAAAAAAGAAAAGAATCAAACTACGCCCGACGTTAAGAATAATTTCAGGCATGAAATGAGCTTCGAAATCTTCCATCATCTTTCTATTATCAAATTAACAAAATGAGACTGTTCAGTTTTATAGAGTAAGTCGTAATAAATTCCTGTGGTACGCTACTGCCACCTTTTGGTATTCCACTTAACTATTTACTACCACACTGCTGTAGTAACGTGTTGAAAATACAATGTCATGTAAGGATAAGAGCATAGACCTCATAATAGATAGACTTATCACGCTTCATAGTAGAATATGACGTCTATGGCAGAGCTACCAAGCGGATGGATTCAAAATCACGTGCTCTGAACAAAAATCCATTAGTTTTAGCGTAGCCAGAAATGGGGAAGCGTGATAAGTCTATCTGTTATGAGGTCTATCTATCATGATTTATATGGCGAGATTCTTGTGTTACTCTGAAACACTGCGTACTGAACTCACTTTTAGACTGAGTATTTCTAATGGTGAAGTGAATTTCCATGATTCTTACAACTTTTAGTTTCAGATAATTGAATGGTTTAGTTCACCATCTTAATCAAAATGAAAAGTTCTCCAAATAACAGAAGTTTTTTCATCATGACAATATACAAACTTCGTAAGCCTAATTTCGAAGCTAGTAATGGTGTCCCAGTTACAAAAGAAAATGTCGGTGATTTGAGAGTAATTCAAAATGGCAGACCGCCATTACATCACTTTCAAAGGAAAGATTCAGATTTTGTGCTACTCTATCCATAAAGATACCAGAATAAATTTATGTAAATCATTAGTGAAGTTAAATTTCGTGATTGGGTATTAATTCTATTGTAATTGAAGAAACATTATTTGTGGCCTTAATAAGAAAATTAATTTGCTGTAATTTTAGACCTGTATGGCTCTGGCATATAAACAAACCATTTCAGATTGGATTTTTTTTACATTTTAACTTTTTCAAAGAGATACGACGATTCTTCGCGGGTATATTTTTATTACAACTTATACAAATTATGTCTAACAAAAATAAATTGACTTGTATACGATTGATTTGTAAACTTATAGGTAATCACAGAAATAAAACAACATTTGATCTAATAATGTTTCATACATATTAACTAAGTGTATTAGAAAAATAAGGGGACCTAAGTTGGAACCCTGAGGAATACCTCACGTTCCATTAACACTTGCTGATACATATCGGTGTAGGTAATTCAGTATTTCTTATTTGTTAAGACAAGACCTCATGAAGTTTCTTGCTACATACTTTAGAAATTACTGAAATAAATTATGGTTTGCCGTGTCAAATGCTTTAGAAATGTCCATAAGAAAAACTATGTACATATGTTTGCCGGAGCTAAAGTTCTAGGTTCATTATTCATTGAAATGCTTTAATATTGTCATATCCATTTATAGTAATTAACATTTCTTTTATTTTTATATTGTGTTTGGTTGTTTGTTGGAATAAGTGTGGTTATTTATAAACCACAACAAATAATTATGATTTGGAAACACGAATCAAATTACAACATTTAGAGTAATCGATGGCATTTTTAATAGAAAGAACTTGTAGGGTCAAGAGTGAGAATAGCATTTCTGTAGAAGGAACTTAAGGACCAGATACAAGTTGAAAGAGACTGATCTTTTAAATATTTGAAATTGTAGCGAAGTTTATGTTTTGCTTTCAGAAGTAGATATATAGAAATAACTATAGTAAAAGTGTTTTATATGACAGGGTTTCTGTATTTATTTAAAAGAAAAAAGGTCCTAGAGCTTATTTTTCTAAACTAGTAAAAATAAAACCTATTTACTATATGCAATGTATTAACACAAAGGACAATAGACTTACTAGATTTACTTAAATCAAAAATAAAAAGAGGCTAATAAAACTATACTATTATCGCCGACAATAAATAGAAAAACAAAAAAAAATGTAAGTGTATTTTGTAAAGTTTCATTGTTTATATCATGTGTCTGTATATGAAAAAAAAAATGTGTTCCTTGTTTTGTGCCTTATTTACAAACATAGCTTTAAAAATGGTTATCCGCTGATGAATTGAAGAGGGAGATAGAGAGAGATGTTGTACATTGTTTTTTAACGTAATGTAAATCTGTTTACAATAAAGATTAAAAGACTCATTGTATTTTTTTTTATTTATTTATTTATTATTTTTTTTTGTAATTCTCTCCTTACTTTTCTACAGGCAGATAGAATATGTAACCAAATTAAGATTCTGATGCTAAAATTTTTGAAAAATATTGGTTCTTATGTTCGGATTGAAGATAAAAAGATAACATTTTCTATTATAATTTGAAATTTGTTTCTTGTTGTGCTTAAAAAAAATTAACATATTTTCAATTCAAAATATTGACAAAAGTCTTTGTAGTTTTTAATTAATTAATTAAGTTCAAGAATATTGTAGACCACAACAGTTAAATTAATAACTTTGGATACTCGACTGCAGTCAATTCGCGAGTTTCATGAAGGTAATTGCAAACTTTTAAAAGCTTGTCTTGGTAGATGGAAGAAAGTATTTGTTGAATCTCATGTTCTGAAGCACGTTGTTGTGGTTATTTTAATATAAATCCGCTATTCCTATTCTAAACGAAGACGTGCAATGGTCGTAGCATTGCGTGGTAGATCGTGTCAATAGACCGAAGCAGAAGAAGCGCATTTCGAGTAAGCAGCATTCAATATCTAA
>JAGDQP010000030.1:222660-242236 GCA_022664845.1 Lepisma saccharinum
TTTCTTTTCCATTGCATTGAATGGAGCCAGTCTTGTACTTACAACTGTTGACCCATTATCTCTGAAAGTGACTTATCGAGCGACCGTGGCTCAGTGGTAGAGCGTTGGCTTAGCATTCGGGAGGTTGTGGGTTCAATCCCAGCGACTGACCATCCTAACAGGTTTTTCTCAGTCAGAAACCGGGATGCTACCTTTAACGTAGGTCCTGGCCGACATCTTCTCGAATTTTCCCCTCCTTTATCCCGGTCTGAGCCTTAGATGTCTAAAGACCATAAATAAAATTAAAATTCATAATTCTGAAAGTGACTTAACCTCTAAGTAACAAAATTACACCAACTTTTAATAGAAATTTTCAAGTTCATCTCGTGTAGAGGCGGCCACTGGTCTCCACTGCTTCGTAGATCTACTTCAATTAGTTTCCGAGTTGTGGTACGAAGTTACAAATAAACCCTGTAAGAAACTTTAGTAAACTTTATCTTGTATGGGTCATTCTAGTAACTTTTGGCTTCGCCCGTTCTAGTTAAAATCAACAATCACAAACATTCCCCAGCCGGGATTTGAACCCTTGACCTACGAGTTGCCGGCTTAGCGCCTTAACCAACACAGCTCGTAGGTCGGCAAAAACAAACTCTGTGTAAAAAGAAAGTGGTATTTAAAAAAACAAACATACTTTTCTTAAACAATTCATAAAAAAAATGTTTATGCATGACTGAAAAGAAAAGCATGAGGCGCGTTCTCATATACGCTTTATAAATTCTTGAATTGGTGCGTCCCATGCTTTTTTTTAGTCATGCATAAACAAAATTATTTTTTACTTTTTAGTGCGAATTGTTTAAGAAAAGTATGTCTCTAAAAAGCTATTTTTATTATTATTTTTTCTGTTCTTAGTAGACTATCCAACACATGCATAAATGACGGAAAGAATTGCAGAATTACTTGCAACTACAATTAAGAGTGCATAATCATTGCAATTTAAATCAGCATTAGTGAATTGAATTTGTTTATGGTCTTTAGGCGTGTATAGCTCAGATCGGGATGGGGAAGGGGAAATAATGCGCGAAAAAGTTGGCCAGAGCGTGAGTTAAAGTTATCACCCAGCCATTTGCCTGTGGTGTGGTTAAAGAGAAACCACACTCTGGATGGTCGCTTGATCGAGCCCAGGACCTGCCGAATGCGAAACCAACGCTCTATAAACTGAGCTACGGCCGCTCGGTAATCGTCACTATTCTTTCAAATTTCAATCGGTCACTCACCCTTATAAAAACTACACAATTTAAACAGAAAGAAAAGAATTTGACGTGCACTACAAAGGCTGTTCAAAATAAATCGAATGTTTAAAAAATGGAGAAAACGGTCATATTCAACACTTAACCTACCTACTTTCAAGTATTCCCCTTCAACCATCCAGGAGTAGTTCTGCCACGTCTCTGCCTCTAGCGCCGCAACATTTTCGTAATCGTTTTATGACTTTAACGTAGAATGTTGCATTCACTGTTTAGCCACGTTAAACAAACTCCGAATGCACTACCCCCTCATAGTTAAAGCAGACGATTCATGTAGATTTAACATGAATGTTATTATTTCCGCTTTTTTGGTGGGACGCGGTGAAGAAATGGACGACACACTGTCATGAGCAATTCTTCATTTCCACATCGTACCCGTATAACCATGTATCATCACCAGCGATTACAGGTTTTACAAAATTTGAATCATTATTCACTTGGTGTAACAACTCGTCACAAGTTTTGACACGGTTCCCTTTTTGTTCGGATGTTAAAAAACGTGGCATAAACTTTGCGGCAACATGTCGAATCTGCATTTTTATCAAACTCCCGTAACACAAGCCTGTACTGATTTTCAGTTCAGCAGCAACTTTACGTATGGTGTGAGACGACGGTTTGCACGAATAACTGCCATTAGCCTTTCTATGTGATCGATGTCGCTAGATGTGGACGTTCATTCGTATTTCATATCGTTCTCAGTGGAGGTTCGACCCGATTGTGCAATTCGTAACTTTGTCCTCAGCTCAAGGCAGGTATTCCGCCAGGATTTTAAGGTTAGGGTGTGAAAAGTCAAAATTGGGAGGGTGTAAGTGGAGTGCTGCATGGTTTCTATCGATTTTTAGCCGTAAAAATTTGAAGTTGGGGTTCTCGAGTTTTTGGGGGTGACACCCCTCACAGGGGGGCTGGCGGAATCACTGACTCAAGGAATCCTCACCATGAGGTTCATGCAACATGTAGAAGAGTTCTGTGAAGGTTTTTTACAATTTGATGCAGAATTTAAGTTCTGTGAAGGTTTTCTTCAATTTGATGCAAGGGAACACTTACTCAGAATGACGCCTTTGACTCGTAATAACAATGTCCTGGAATCAAATTAACGATTATCACTCAGGTATCCCTTGATCTGAATCAGTTGCCCAAGATAAATGTATCCCACATAGCACTGTTTCTTGATTCAAGGTTGAAATTCCCTTGCCTTGTTAGACTTGATGTGATACAAGTATATTTTAAGCTTGATACAACCTTGATTTTTGCGAGATAAAATATGCTTGAACTTAACAACCCAGTTTCAAGCTTGATTAGACCCTATCCTTTGCCTGAACAAAGCACTTCGTGCCTTTGAAAAATCAAGCATGATTCAAGCTTGATGCAACCTTTTAGCTTGACACGACAAGCTTGTTGGCTTGACGTTTCAAGGTAAAAACTAGCTTGATTCATGTGGGATGGCTTTGCACTTTGAATGAAGATCATAATTTTAATTTAATTGTATTTGTGTCCTTTATAGGCATTTTTGGCCCAGTTAGTGATAGAATAGGGGAGAAGGAGGCATAAGCCCAGTAAGTCTGAACGAAAACGTTGGAAAAATCGCAGTCCAGATGGCCGATCGCTGGGCATCAACCCATGACTTTACAACAACTTTTCGTTTATTACAACATACCTCATTAATTTAGTTACCTTTTCTGTAGGCGGAAACAATAGCGTCCATGGTCATATTCAAGTTACCATCTCAGAATTCTTAGGTGTAAAACATACGTACCGGTACTTAATATTAAGATGAGTCCACACACTACTACTCTTCACTAGATTTGGTTTTAATTAACTCAATCGCATGCTGCTTTCCAAGTAGGCGGACCATATTTTTTATTTCCCCAAACCAGGATATTATTTGCTCTAAAGCATTGAATTTGATTTTCTCAAACTAGGACTCTAAGCTCGTTTATTTTTATTCAATCTTTGGATTCCACATGCATACACAACGTAAATCAATAATAATAATAAATACTATTATTTAACTATTAGTATAACTAAACTGATTTTATATTGTTTCACGTATTATTTTTTAAATTTACTTGGTAAGTTATTGTTTTATAGGTCTTATCAATTTGGGTGACATATTTTGGACTATTTGTGGTTGTGACATCTTAAAGATAAAATAAAGTAATTCTCTGTGCGATGCGCACGCGCGATGAACGACACATGGGGTGTGTACTGTGTAGAGGTAGCGCTCCACATATTCTCGACATACGGCACGAACTGAGGTGAGGTGGTCAGTCCCACTCTCGACCGCCTACCTTCCTAAGGTACCCAGGAATATCAAGGACACTCTGGTACTCAATTTGATTGGAGGCTGAGTGCACCTCAGAGCGCCAGGCATGGCAAACACTGCGAGAAAGTATCCAGTGTCCTGGCCTGGATTTGAACCCGGGCCGCCCGATTCGTAGTCAGACGCACTACGGCGACTCCGTTGTGATGTCACATATCACTAAAATTATTATTATTGTTGTTATTATTCCATTAATTAAAGTCTAATAATCATTTTCCTTTAATTTACGAAATTTGACGTTGTACACCAACCATATCAATTCATTTATTCCTCCCGAAACAATCAACAAATGTGCCGGAACACCAAGCCAGGATCTTCAAACCGGAACATATGATCAGACTGTTTACCAGATTTTATAGGCAAACACAGTCTATAATATATTCGTTCGAAAATATTTTCAGGAACTATATTTTTTCCTTTCGTTTCTATAGCAGTAAATAAATAATCGACCACCAACATTGTGAAAACAAATCCGTTTCTTTTCCCTGAGGAAATTTTAGAGCAAAATATTTTTTTTTTTTCATAAACACATTAAGGTTAGTGTAAATTAATCATCTCAACTAAAGGATCTCCCTGCTCCCCGTACAGTTTCCGATCTTAGATTTCTTTACAACCTAATGAATGGTAATGTCCACACAAATGATCTTCTCCCATTGTTTCAATTACGTGTTCCGAGAGCTAACAGCAGGTGCAATGAATACGTATACATCAGAAGATTATCTTTAAGAATCAGTCTTAATCAGACTTCCCGTACTTTATCACTCACTAACTAATCCTCCTGACTTTTACCTTCCCAAAAATACCTTTATGAAACTTTATGAAAGAGAGTTATCTTAATATCACATCTATTGTATCTTGTTAAGTTTATTATATTTTTTTGGTTCGTACCATAGTTATTCTGTTGTTTTTCTTCTTCTGTTGCTTCCTAGTGTAAATTGATTATGACATGCTGTATCTAGCAGAGATGGAGTAGGTCACGTTTCAGAGTGGGTCGTGGGTCGACATGGCTTGACCCACCGAGACCCACTGTCTTTATTGTTTTGGCTACGACATCATTCGCTCCCCGATACAATGCTACAAATCCTCAGAAGGCGCTGGCTCTTCCCAAGGAAAGGCAGAGCAGGAGGAAACAACTCCGTGAGGAAGTTTTTGACGAGCGGTGGAGTCTCTACCTTCTTGAGCATCCCTCTGTTTTCATTCAAAAGTTAGTGATTGACACTTCGACTGGCCATGCTGCAGTGCAGGGATGGAAATTGTTGAAATCGAAAATATCGTACGCAAGCATTAAAATTACCGTATTTTGTAAAAAAATACCGTACACACTCATTCAAATAATAATAATAATAATAATAATCATTTATTATTACACATTTAGTAATATTTATTATTCATATATATACAGTATATTTGAAATATATAAATTAATGAAACAAGTGTTACTGACAAACATTTAAGTATTTTTGCAAGCCTACATGAGGATATATACGATTACGATCCTCTTCACTATTTTACGTTCAGAAATATTCAGAATGACTACGAATGCGTAAAATCTAAGAAATCTGAAAAGTGTGCGCCTAAATCCATATCTGCAATATAAAACAAGATTTTCACTGAATATAATAAAAATCTACAGAATTAGTAGAATAAGTATCTCTGCTTTGCCCATCGGGTCACACCGGGGACCGGGTCCAAAACTTGACCCGGTGATCCGTTTCAGCTTTGGTGGCTGTGGAAGGAATGTAATCGTAGTTATATTTGATATTCATGTGGAACAGTGCCTTCGCTCAGAGCAGAGGACAAATCTTCCTACACATGATGATGAAATTTATGTATCAATGTTCCCGCATTGTAGTCTTACTCTCGTATTGTGAGACCGAGCGGCCGTTGCTCAGTGGTAGATACTTCTAGTTGGCTTAGCATTCGGGAAGTCCTGGGATTGATCCCGGCGACCGAACATCCTGAGGTTTTTTCCTCAGTCATACCAGGCAAATGTTGGGATGGTACCTACAATATAGGCCCTGGCCGCCTACCTTCCAACATCCTCAGTAGGTCGGGGGGCCTTGGTTGGTCAAATTTTCATTGACCCATGCCAACTCTGGTATCTAGAATATGTTCTTTAAGTAAATCACCTAGTGACATCGTTCTTGCGCTGAAATGTAACCCTGTGCATTGGAAAATTCTTAAGATATTAACGAAACAACATTATTAAGTGACGATTGTAAAAAGAGACGAAAAAGGGTATATTCCTGCACAAAATCTACTTATATGATCACTTTCAGCATTTCACGGTGTCACTATATAGTCTACTTGACTGCTAATTGAACATCAGAGAAAAGTTCGAAAAGTAATGTATTCCGAAACTGTATTTTTTCAATAATATAATGGACTATGGCAACACTGTTCGTGAGAAGTGAAACTGGTGCATGTGTTTTACATCTATCTAGCTCACTAAGTCATTTGCAATGAATAAAAACAAAGTTGAAAATGTCCTTAAAAATTCGACAACTCGATTACACCTGGAAACCCTGAAATTTAAAGTGCGAGCTCTGATTCTCAATTGTTTATTATATGGAGAATGGTGAAAAGGAGGAGAATTGACTTCCCATTTCTCCCAGGGTTGCCAGGTGTATTCAAATTGTTACTTTGTTCTGATCATATTCAACTTTTTTTCTCGTTGAAAATGACATTATTTATTTATTATCCAGTGAGTGTTGGCATATTGAACGAACAATATTCATTATTTCTACTCAGAATATAAAGAGGTGTGGATTGAATTATTACGTGTAATTTGTTAATGTATGGAGGTATTCAAAGCAATATGACATAACTACTGAATTAATGAAACTACGGATAAATTAAAACCGAAAATAAGAAAAGAATTACTGAAACGAAGAAAGTTGTGGGTCACAAAGTTTTACAAAACGAACTGTCATCTCTTGACAAAATCTAAAGTTAATACAATTACCATGTTAACGTTGTTACCTTGGGCAACCCTGATCGATATTGGCCCAGTGTAGAGGTAGTATTGACCCAATATTCTGTGCTGCTAGGGTCATTACTTCACTGTTACAACTAGCAAGAAACCGCAAACTATTTAACTTGTTAATAATAATAATAATAATAGAACTAGATTAACATTTTGCAATTAAATACATAGATGATATTTCCACCGCCTGAACATATGAAATCAATGGTCATGTAGGAGTCTGGGAGGAGATGGGAAACACATGCACACGTAAGACAAAGAAAGAAATAAAAAAAGGGAGAGGACGCAAGAGGGAGAAAAAAATCATTTATCTATTTTTACATTAATGAAAATAAAGTAGGATTGGGAGATAATAACATCATAAACACACAATTTATGGATTATTTCCAGTGAAGACCCCACTCGTTTCGTTTTCTGGTTAATTAGTAAACTTTTAAAAGACACACACATTAATTTGTAACATGTTTGAACACGTAATCTTGTGGTGTAGTCTGATTTGTAACATTTACACTTTCAGAAGTAACCAAAAACAAGAAGAAGAAAAAGTAAGACGAGAGAAACAACGATCTGGTTGGTCCCTTGATACAAAAGATTTCATCTTTACCAAACATATATTTCCACACCAACACGTTCTCATTGGTCAGCTCCTATTCTTGATTTCTGGGTGGTCTAGACTCGATGGCCAGACACGAAGAAGCAAATTGCTTGTCGAGCCTCAGGCGGCGCGAGCCTACCTCTTGTTGTTGTGTGTTCGTTTCGGCGATTGAGAACCGGATTGAGAATGTAATTGGGCATTGAGGTGAGTCTAAAAGGGTGTAATAAACTGAATATGAACGGCAGACAAGGCAGAGAAGCGAAATCATGACGTAGAACGAGCGGTTGGTACACAAAACGTTCTTATAAGTGAGACATGGCGGTGGCGCTAGTGGGCTCAAAGGGGAGAGGGATTGTTCTGAGCTAGTCTAACGATATAAGAGGTGCTACTTTTGTAAACAAAGTTGCATGTTCGAAGAGAAGTGAGGGTGAAAAATAATAATTGTTTAAAATATGATTGTAAAAGGACCGTGAGATTTGGTTTTACGATCTTCCGAGCATTTAAGGCACGGTGTCCATCATAATTTCCAATTTTAAGAAATTTTAAGGATATAATTGAGAACAAGTATAATTTTTTCAACGTTTCTGTCATATTTTTTTAGAAGTAGCAAAATAAGTTTGGGGATATGCTCATTATGTATGGGGATGACACTTTCTTATTGCGGAGAGATCTGGTGAAATTATTGATTCTGAGACTATAGAGTCCGTCTTAGTTTTTACTTCTACTCTATTCGTGGATCAAGGAAAAAGGAACTTTCCATGCTCGGGCCTTGATTAAAGATACCAATCCGAAATTCGTCTGATGTATCTGAGGAAGAAAGAAAGGGTCAGTCCAATAATGCCATCATGATTGTTCTAGCCTGCAACGCCTCTCCAGCAGGGCTGATCGGAATCCCACGCTCTTCGCTGCTAGTCCACAGATGCGGGATCATGAAGTGTGATGTCCAAAACAGTTATCTTAATTATTAAGTTCATTGTCTCTACCTTTAATTAAAGAGATTTTGACTAGAACAATTCTTTATTGTCTATTTTAAATTATTGCACATATTTGTGAAGGTTAAAATTCAATCTAGATAATTTTCTCCCTTGCGTAGAAATTGCGCTGACTTTAACAATCTCTCATCCTTTCTTGTTCAAAGTAGCTGTATTTCATCAAATGTTGCATATCAAAATTCAGCAGTTGAACAACTCTGGTTGCTATTACTGATGTGTATTCTACGGAACACACATTCGAAAGAGAAAGTGAAGAAATATTAATGAAGAAATGATTTTGGTGGCGTTGAAACTAATCCTCACGTTGTGTATTTCAGTACTCCAACATGGAAATGTGAATTTTAGTAAGAACGGGAAGGTCGACAAATATGGAATAGAATTCTTTTCGTGAGAACCACGTTCACAAAAATAAGTGCAAATTTATAAAAAAAAATATACTTCACTGAAATATTTATTAATTGTGCAGAAGGAAAATTAGTACACAATTAATCTTTATCGTTGAAGGGCAGAAGATATGTGACCTATGAGAGATATGTGAGTTATTATCTCCTATTACGGCAGGAGATATGTGACAGGAATGTTACTAAGATTGGTCCCGGAGAATATAATAGGAACTTGTGTCCTAGGCAGTGTGCGAATTAAACTTTCTAGCCAGGGGGGGGGGATAAAACATAACGCAGGGATTTCAACAGGCAACACACATCCCGCATATATTCAATCCACCACTGGATTTACCGCCATATTCAATCCACCACTGGATTAGGCCTCTCTCGGAGGAAGGAGTTGTGCCACTGCTCGTACGCTGACCAGACGGGTTGGGAGAGGAGAGCCAAAGTTATCAACTGTGATCGGGACTCTCTTTTATTCACAGCAGCTCCTCAATTGCATCACGATACTGGGTGGGCACCGTTGCAATCCTCTCGCTTTGAAAAATAAACTCTCTTGGCAGAGCCGGGAATCAGACCGGGGATCCGACGATCACCAGTCAGCAACGGTAACCACTAGACCAGCAGGAGAGAGAGAGAGAGACAGACAGACAGACAGACAGACAGACAGAGAGAGAGTCCCATTTTCCAATAGGGGTTATTAAATCAAACCAATCATATTAAATCATTCACATTAAGCTACTTCAGAAACATCACAAGAGAGATGGCTTCCAAATAGGCTATTTAGCTGCTAGTACCCCCGTTGACCTAGTCGTTAGCGTGTCTGATTACGGATTGAGGGGTACCAGGTTCGATTTTTCCAAGGCGTGTGAGTCTGGAACGGTGCCCATCTAGCATCTTGATGTAATTGGTGAGCTGCTATGAATAAAAGATAGTGGTGATCACAGTGAGAGCTTAGGCTCTTCTCTCCCAACCCATCTGATCAGCGTGGGAGCAGTAGACCAACTCCTCCCTCCGGGGAGAGGCCTCATCCACTAGTCGATTGAATATGGTTGTGATTTATATATATTATAAAAGTTCATATACCCTTGTCACTTCCATGAAAATAATTCAACTTCTGCCAAATATAAATATTCCGATTTTCTATCTAATCTTGATCGAAACATCATCTAGGGGAGGGAGGGAGAAATATATCCCTGGCAGGGACGAAAAATAAATTTGTCAGGGTGGGAAATTTATTTGCCAGGGGGGGGAGAAATCCCCCCCCCCCTGTTAATTCGCACACTGGTCCTAGGGCTACATTTTGGAACTCGTGTCCCCCTATATGTTGTAGACTATGTGTGCAAATGTTCTGCCGTAATAGATATGCATAAAATACATTAGTAGGTTCCCATAATCTACTATTGCATTTTGGGAATCCCAAGTATCCCATAATATGCTACTTGCCATTTTGAATTATAATGATTCATACCAAAACAGTGGAACAACATTGTGGAATATAGACGGCGTAGTTTAAAAGCTATTTACCTATTGACAATTTCCTGCCACACATTTAATTTGTAAATTATATCTGTT
Organism: Lepisma saccharinum; assembly: GCA_022664845.1. Taxonomy (NCBI): domain Eukaryota; kingdom Metazoa; phylum Arthropoda; class Insecta; order Zygentoma; family Lepismatidae; genus Lepisma; species Lepisma saccharinum. Next base: position 232,798 of record JAGDQP010000030.1, read on the forward strand.
AGACTTAGATGACTTTGAAAGACCCACCTGTCCCGACTTTACGAAACTGCAAAAATGAAAATAAGATCATAGCACCAATGTCGTCAATTCTACGGCTTCCACATATACTCACTCTAATATGGTATTAGGTTCGAGACAAAGAGTATTCGTACTTTGGTTTCGAGAGGGCTATAACGTTGGAAAGAGGAATCAGTGTTACCAGTCTCTGTTTCCGTAAAACCGCGGTGTTCCATATTTGGCGACTTTCCCCCAAAGAATTAATCAAGTATAAAGCTCCACGATGTTTTACTATCTCAAACAGTAGTAATTGTTCCTTGCGTCTAGTATCAAATTCTCGAAGAGACAGACACCGAGCCGCCGTAGTTCAGTTGTAGAGTGTTGGCGTAACATTCGAGAGGTCGTGGGTTCGACCCCAGCGGCTGACCATCCTGACTGAGTTTTTTTCAGGATTTTTCTTCAGGCACACCAGGCAAATGCCGGAATGGCACCTTGAAGATAGGATCTGGCCGACACCTTCCTGAATCCTTTCCCCTCCCTATCCTGCCCTGAGCCTTAGATGCCTAAAGGCAATAAATAAAATTCGAAAATTCAAATTCGAAGAGACAGACATGCACCAATGTATAAGCCGATTGAACTCAAAGTACAATTGGAAACACAAGCTAAACAAACTCTTTCGCTTGTTTCTGTGCAATTTGCCAGTCGATAGAAGCAAATCTTTCCAGCTAATATAATTGACATTTTCTATCCGATAATTTTTTCAGGATATTAGTTGGAAATTGTCAAACTCTTGGTAATTTATGAAAATGGAAAAAAACTGTGCAGAAAGTAAATGTGTTGTCCTAAACAAAGAAGAGTATCTATCCCGTATGGTAGAGTGGTAACTCTCGCTGCTTTTTAATCATTGTGTTCCCAGGTTCGATTCCCGGTGGGACACAAGTGGTTCGAAGCCCACTTTCCGTCTTTAGGATTTCATGTTTATCCGAAGGCAAGCAATGGCAAACTACCATCGATTCACATTGCCTAGGTGAGCTTTACGTCAAGGTCTGTATTCGGCAGAACATCATCATCATCATCATCAATTCAGATGTGGAGATGAAAAGAATGAAAAAACGGTGAATTTTGAATTTGAATTTTATTAATAGTATTTAGATATCTAAGGGGCGTCAGGGCGGAATAGAGGAGGGGAAAGGATGCAGGAAGGTGTCGTGGAGGGTCAAAGTTGAAGCTTCCATCCCGAAATTTGACTGGTGTGACTGAGGAAAAGACCTGGAAAAACCTCAGTCAGGATGATCAGCCTCTGGGGTCGAACCCACGATCTCCCGATTCGAGAATTCTAAGCCAACACTCCACCGCTGAGCCACGGCTGCTTGGTCTAAAGAACGGGGAGGGAGTGCATATGTGTGTAATGTGTGGGAAGATGAAAACTAATATCATAGTTTCAAATCATATGTGATATTGTGAATACGCCAGGGTTCATTTAGGTATAAAAATGATACATACGCCACTGTTTCAAACGAGGTAGAATAGGAACTATCATTTGGAATTTTCGGGATATTTTTCTATTTCTGGAATTGGTCAGAAATACCACAACAAATATGTGAAAATACATGTGAAAGACTTTTGTATGACATGTGCAGTTCTCTGCTCCATTGATTTCCGATCTCTGAACAAATTTGAAAGTCCTTACCCTGCAATTATCCAGCACGGGTCTTGACCTAATCGCAGTGTTAGCATTAGTTAAGCCCCTAATTTGCTAGTGCATTCTAAAACCCTGTGTAGAGTTGGTAGTCAGCAATCTACATGGACTAACACATGAAGTTTCTCTAATTTAGTCCAACAATACACTAACTTTGGTCTGAGCCAAAGTTGCCTAAAGGCCTTAAGTAGAATTCAAATTCAAATACACTCACTTCTGTATCGAGGCGTAGTGTATATCCTCTGCAAGCTCCAACAACGTCTGCATCCGACTCTTGACTTGAAAATCAGGGATAGATAAATTAGAGTAGATTTCTCAACCTGGGGGGCGCGACAACCAGGTGTGTCGCGAGTGGTCTGTGTGTATCTATTAAATAGCCTTCTGAAGTCTTCAACGTACACAAAGTGAAAGGAAACAACTTATTATAATCGAGAAAAGTACTTTTGGGGGTCTCCGACGAGAAGGCAGTAAAAAGGGGTCGCGGCATGAAAAAGGTTGTGAAACAATGTATAGAACCTTTGTTTCAAAATCTCTTGTATATGATCATCTGCAACTTCCTTAATTAGCCGAGTATTAAACTAATGGGAATATTGAAAAGTTGTAGTAGGCCTATTTTATTCTCATGTATAGGGTACTCCAATTTGTGGGAGAAATCATTCATACAAAAAGTTGGCATTAAAACAACGGGAAGAAGTTATAAGTATGATATTAAGGTTAGTCTAAAATAACGATCTCCAACGAAAGATGGCAGCACTACTTCCGTATATGTCTAATGTATTTTATCGTTGTACGAAATTGCAATCAGCGAAGAAAGCTCATAACGAATTCAAGAGTTCAATCTTTTTATTTTCTGTTTTGTTCATTGTTGAAAGAGGTTTATTGTTATATGTTTTGACATTCACAACAACAATTAAGCGATCACCAGAGACCCACACAGGTACAAGTATAGAATTGGGTAAAATCCGTATAGGTGTCGCCATCTGGGTGGATATAGGTATAACGGTGTGCGTGATATCACCTTAGTGCGCGGCATTGAGTGTAAACTAGCGCCAGATATTCATATAGTGGCCATCCACAAACAGTGCTATTAATAGCTTTTCCAGTCAATTTCTCTTCAACCACTGGCCAATGGCACGTAATCTTTGATACACAAACTTAGCTTTTTTAAATGCTTATTATATATACAGGATCTTCTAGATCTGAGTGTCCACTTCAAATAGTGTTGCTTGTCAGATATTACATACAAATCCAAGATCTATAACACGACATAGACAAGTTTTGGATTAACCGACAGGACACGACTGCCTGCCATAGGAATTTATACGCTAATTTATTTTAAATACACTCACAAGGGAAGTATTTTGGTTCGAACAGGATTTCTTTATAATACTTCGTACCCCGATGCTGATAATGCCTGCAAAATAATTCGACCGTGTAAGGCCGCGTTTGTCCGCTAGAGGGCGTTAAAGTTTGGAGAAAGTGGAAGACAGCCCGGGAAGTCGCTGATGCAAGTGAGGCTTTTCTACAAAGTGAGTAAAACAGAAAGGAGAATCAAAATAGGCACACAGAGCGCCTTCAAAATCACACTCCATGGACACGGCGTCAAATGCCACTTTATTTTACACTCTTGAAGTTCCTGACAGTTACGGATAGGGACGTACGTAGAGGGTGAGCGGATTCTGGGGGTCCGGACTCCACTCCCGAAATTCAGATTTTTTTTGTAAGTTTAGTATCATTTTTGGAGTGTGATTTTGAACGTTGCACTGATGTGTCTTTTGTCTTGTGTGCCTATTGTGGTTCTCCCTTCTGTTTTACTCACTTTGTGGAAAACCGTCACTTACATTTGTGAAGACAAATACAGCCCTATATTTGTTACACGCTGGAGTGGCTTTGCAGTCTTTGTCAGACTGTCAGGTAAGTTCATGAAGATATTTTGAGTAATAAATGCATGTTCAAACCGAAACTGCGTCCGCCATTGCAGCGGCTGTCTCCTCCTTGCTCCAAATTTTAACGCCCTCTAACGGACAAACGCGGCCTTACATAGTCGAATTACTTTGAAGGCATTATCAGCATCGAGGTACGAATATATATACGAAGTCTTATAAAACAAATCATGTTCGAATCGAAATACTTCCCTTGTGAGTGTCTTTTGGAATCATACGCTTCAAATATTCTTTCAGAACATTGAGCCAACTCAGCAGCTGCCATAATGCAACTTCTGTCACGAATATTGCTACGCGCGCTTACACAACACTGAGTCAACTCATCACAACTATCTGAACAGTGTTTGTAGTACGCAATCTCATCGTTTGAACGCCATCTCGTTCAACCCGATCGGACTTATACAACGCGAGATACAGATCACTGAAGCTATCTATTGGCAAAATAATGGATTACTTTTTACTACACCAGATATTTGTTGTAGTTTTTAAAAGTGTATGGTTGAAGGGTGTGCGGTGTCTGATTATTGGAATTTCAATTTTATTTGTGGCATCTTTGACTCAGTCCGGGATGAGTATAACTCAGACCGGGTAGTGTATGAAGACATCAGCCAGGGCATTTCTTAAGGTACCATCCCAGCATTCGTTTGTTGGAACTGAGAAAAACCCTGGAAAACTTGTCAGGATGGTCGGCCGTGGGGTTCGAGTCCACAAAGCTACACATTGTCAATTTAAAAAGTTCGCGACATTAAAGCCTGGACTGGACTATGGGGCCTAGGTTGTGCAGTGATTCCGCCCCCCAAACCCTTGAGAGGATCCAACCAACTTTAAAATTTTTACGGTCAAAAATCGATATAATTCGTAAGAAACTTCACTTACACACTTTCCAATTTTGACTTTACACCCCACAAACTGAAAATCCTGGCGGAATCCCTGAGGTGGTTGGTATCTTAGGGTTAATTCATGTCCTTGAACGAAATTCATATATATCTGTATTTTGTTATAGTTTTAATTCATAAATTGTTTCGTTCACAGGTATTAATATCCTTCAAGCATTTTCCCCTGTTTATTGAAAGGCTTGGGAAATGGGATAAAATATTTTTTCTAGTTGTTACGATAATACTACGAAGAGTTGTTTTTGTATAACCCTATAGAACAATGTTTACCAGACATCTGAGCTGGTAGCTTGCCGGAAACATGGCAACACGCATATTTCGTACAAAGAATCCTGGGGGAAGTTACAATCTGAATATCCCCCATTTACATGTCTGTAAGGCTCTTTCCATCCATTTTCCACGCTTTTTAGTTATTTTTCTGTTCTTCTTCATGTTTTTTTAATGTTTTTTTTTTTTACACAGCAAGTGATTTCATGATTTACGCTGCAGATAATGTAAGCAGCAGTATTTGTGCTAAGCTTTCATACATTGATCCCAATTTATTTTGCTTTGTTTCCCTCCAGACTTACGACGCAAATGATGGGATTATTTATGCATTCACTGCCACATTGCTATACTTCCTATATCTTCACCCTGACAAACACAAGGAATTACCTAAAGACATATGGACCGAAGTTATTTGGTATATTTTGTATTAAAATACTAATAAACCTCCAAAGAACTGAAGAAATATTTTGAATTATAGCAAGAGTTTAAGTCCCTAGAAATAATACAACTTCGAAGACATCTTTACTATAAACTGAAAAAAACTATGAAATCTTACCGAAATATGCTCTCATCCCGTATATACAATACATTAATTTCCAATTGCAGTATTATTCAAGGAAGATATTTATTTTTGATCATAATTACAGTTAGCTCAAAATCCCGGGAAATAACCTACTTCTATTCAAGGGCAGAGATATGTTTGGGTTTCCTAGTGCATTGTTTTCTAATTTGAATTTAATTTTTAAGGCCTTTAGGCAACTTTGGCTCAGGCCGGATGGATGATGAGATGAATTGGTGAAATGAAGAAAGTGGGAGACTACGAGAAAACCAACGCACGCGGTGTTTGTCCACCACAAAGCCCACATGGCATGAGCAGGGATCGATCCGACGATCCTTAGCACCAGAGGTGAGCGCTCTACCAATTGAGCCACCGCGGTACCACTAGTACATTGTGCTTCACTATAAAAACACTGGGCATTACTCCCTCATGCTCCGGGCTCCAATGCTCGCTCCATACTGTGAAAATAAGACATTGTAACAAAAATATTTTATGTTACATGCATATTTCAAAAGTGTTGCATCATTAATACTCTTGTAAACAAGCAACTACATATAGGTTTCTTCTAATGAGTCTGTTGTAATAGGGCTCTGAGAAGTATTATTTCAAAGCATATATCATAACGTAGCCACGTCCTGCGGCTGCCCCCTTCCGCTTTTTAAAAGTATAGCAATAGCTATCGGCACGTAACAGTATGGGGGCAATTTGAAAATTTGATTTAAAATAGGGTGGCAACGCTGACAACAGGATGCTTGGGAACAGGAACAAGCAAAGTATGTTTCACTTGAGTCGGATATGCATACTCAAAGCTTGATGCGGATATGTCGAACTGAATGGAAGTATTTAATATATAATGTTTAAAATTGATTGGCAACACTGTCAAGTGTTGGGCCTGAAGTACCTCTATGACGCGTCCCAGTACGTAAATACAAAGTTTGGTCCTAATACATTCAACGAAATGTATGTCATTCATTATGGAAGCAATTAAAAATTTTATTTTCTAAAATTGGTTGGTAACACCCAAAACTGCAGCGCTCGAAGCACCCATATGAACTGTCCAAGTACCTAATGCACATGTCGAATTTTGTGTAAATCAATGCGGATACGTTCAACGCTAACAAATATGAAATATAGACTTTTTTATCGTTTGGCAACCCTGACAAACTTCAGTGCCTGTATTACCTGTCCCAGTACCTAATGAAAATGTATGTCAAATTTAGTGTAAATCAATGCACACGTGTAGATTTGTATTAAAAAAAAAACACTGGCGTAACAGGCCTATAGGCGCTGAGCCTGCCCCAACGCCATCTGTCCGCGTTTGGTGGAACTACGTCCACCTGAGTAACGGCTGTGTGATCAGTACTGCGTGTGCGTGTACCTAACCACGAACAGGCGTATCAGGGGCTTACCAGACCGAGTAGTTTTGTATTAATAAGGACATTTCTGTAAGTTAAATTTTAAAATGGGCTGGCAACACTAACAACTAGGGTGTTTGAGGTCGGGGACACCCAAAACTTTCTTCGATTGTGTTGAATGATGTTTAAGCGAAGTTTGGGACAGATACGGAAGAAGTTTTTTTTTTTTTTCAAAATATTTTTTTTTTTAAGTTGATAACACAGAACTGGGCAACGCAGAAAATCTCAGATATACCAAAAAGTTTTTGTAATCTAGGGTTTAATTTATGTTTTATTTCTTTTTAATTACCTATATACGAGATAATTTTAACTTAAAGAGACGTTAACAGTATTACAAGTTGTTGCCATGAAAAAAAACGAAATTTTGAAGAAAAAAGAAGGCTCGCGTTTTTTAAAAAAAGAAACGGAAGTTTTAGAGAAAAAAAAACGAAAGTTTTTTTCCTATACAACACTACTTATACCTTCCTCTACCCTTTCTCTTTTCATCCTTTAAACGTTTCCGTACCATTTCAATTTACTCTTTTCTACCCTTTCTTTCTTTCTCTCTCTCTCTTATTTCATTTCTAATCTCTTTCCTAGTGATTCGCAAAGTACTAATCAGAAATTTCACTTCACCTTTCCCTTAGGCATCGTTCATATTTCGCATCAGCACAATATATATTTCATATCTTACCTAGGGACACATCTTTATTCCATATTAACCCTTTTACATTATTCCGCATTAACCGGGTGCCTGATCATCCTGATTCCTGACCAAGTTTCCCTGTTTCACCAAGCGGTATAGTATCTTAAATAAGATCATGGCCGCTACCTTCCACATCCTCTACCCTACGCTATTCCGGTCTGAACCAGAGATGTCTAAAGACCATAAACATATTCAAATCACAGTAATCAGTTCTTCAACAATGAACAAGATAGATAATCCAAAGTGGCGCGAACCTTGAAATTGATCAAAACATTATTTTTTGTGAAAATGTGACAGCTCTATGGGTTTGTATTTGCTTAAGTAGCGTTGGAATTTCGGCCAAGTACCAAAATACATTACAGATGTAACATCTAGCATCTAGCGTTAGGGATTGTCACTTTACGCTAACTTGAAAGGTATCGTCCGGCCGAAATGACTTGATAGCTGAGCCCCCATTTGTTTACATTGCTTCCAGTGATCAAGTCATTACAGTCAGACTATAGAAGACCGTTTCTCTATATGGACAAAGGTCACAACTTCCCAAATTTTCTGTAAACACTACTACAAAGAAAAAAAAAATATATACAAAATTTAAAGGAAATTTACCACAGAAAGTTCAGGATTCAGACATAATGAAATTATTAGTTGATCCTTTTCTTAAAAAAGAATAATAATAATAATAATAATAATAATAATAATAATAAACTGGTTCTAGGCCTATGTGTGTGTGTGTGTACTTAATATTTTACGAATGAGTTGGTACTGGCAGGGAGGGAGGGAGGAAGGGAGGGTAGAGGAAACAAGAAACAAACTTGTACTTCACGGGAGTCCCAACTAACAAGATGTAATGAAGGGATTGGTTGAAGATGCTTCCTTCATCATGTTCTTGGAAACCGTACACCATAACCAATTACTTAGTGTAGTAACAAAAAAACAAACAAACAAATGAACAACATTATAACAACAACAAGAAAATTGAGACAAGAAAAGAGAACAAACAATTACAAAAAAGGAAGAAGAAAGGAAATATGAAAAATGGAAATAAGCAAAGACAGTAAAAATGAAAAAAAAGTTGGAAAGTTTTTGCGTATAGTTGGGAAAACAAAAAAAAAAAAGATTAAGAATACCACACGCTACGAATTCACCGTAGGAGGGAGAAAATTCTTCCTCCCATGAGACCCCTTTAGGAAAAGAAGAAGCTGATATTTTACTCAATAAGATGTTATCAGAGATCAATTTATCATGTCATGTCCACACACACACACACACACACACACACATACATGTAACACAAGATACACAAACTAGGGCTAAGAATTTATATGGGAAGAAATATAGAATATATTGTCTGTGTATGTTTAAAGGGAGAGACGTGTAAGATTTCAATAAGAAATTATGACAGGCAGAACAGTGCATCTTATCTGTAGTGTTTAGGGTGTGGTAAACTGTATATATTTGTCTCCATAGTTTTTTTTAGGAGAGGGGTGTGTGTGTTGCTACCACTATTTATTTTTAATTAGTTTCTTGCATAAACGTTGCTGTTATGAATACATTTGTGGAAACTAAGACACGTATGAAATAATACTGAATCACTGTAAAATGCTACGCATACAGTACTTAGCAATATAAATCTTTAATTTGTTTACAATCATGTTTTTTTTTCTAAAGAAAATTATTATTAAACGTGTGAACATAGAAGGGTATGTATACATATTTATATATTTTTTTTATGTCGTGAGAGAAAATTTTCATTTTTATCCCCCCCTTAACCCTCTCCCTCCTACATTCCGCCATTCTCATCTCCCCCCCTTCTACTAATATCTTCGTTTCTTCATCGGTTCTTGTCGGCAAGTTTCGGTAATATTGGACCACCCAGGTGTGGGACCAGCGAGTGTACTGCCACCTGGGAGGCTCCCGAGAAAGCACGAACTTGTCCGGCATAAATTACGGAATGACATTATGAAAAAAAACTAGCCCCCGC
>JAGDQP010000030.1:242765-260522 GCA_022664845.1 Lepisma saccharinum
TTATTAGATATCTATTATATATCCAATTAGATAGATTAGAAATAGATCTATTAGAAATTATTATTATTGCTAGGTCTAGATCGATAGACCTAGTAGCTAATCTAAAAATAAATAGTGCAACCAGAATTATGCTTTCTACAGCTACAAATTATGCTTTCCATTTTTATGCTTTAGTATACTTTTTGTGAAATTATGAGTAGGCAGCCACTACAAGTTCGCTGTACTGATATATATGTCTTCCACTTCTACCTTATTGCAACAATAAATTTGACTCCCTATCTTTCGTTTGCACCGCTAGATGGAAGACTAGTCTAAAGTAAGTAGACAAGTATAGGAAAAGAATAACACACATACAATGATTTTTATACTTTAAAAATGGTTGTTCTAGTGATATCGGTGAATGTAGTTTTTTAAAAAATTATGTAACTAAAAGGATAGAGAAATTAACTATAGAGTTAATTGAAACAGATACAAGGAATTTAGATTTCTGGTTCCTTTCATTGATAGCAGAAATTAGAAATAATATCAATTTCTCTTGGACGCTTTAATATAAAAGATATAACAAGTGGTATCGAGAAAATAGGTATAGTCACATATGACGTCATATATGACTTGTCCATTTAGCAAAATCACAATAGGAGCTGTATCCAATATATCAATTTCAGCAAAGCTATGGTCAGGGATTCCGCAAGGATTTTGACTTGAGGGAGTGTAAAGTCAAAATTGACAGGATGTAAGAAGAGTTTTGTAAGGTTTCTATCGAATTTAGTCCGTAAAAGTTTTGATTGAAGTTGGGAGGCATGCTCTCGAGGGTTTGGGGGTGTCACCCCCCCACAGGGGGTCTTGCAGAATCACTGGCTGTGATTGAAGATGCTGCGTATTTTTACTCTTATTCTCAACATCCTAAAAGAAATCTGACAAATAGGATCAGTGTTAGATAGTCTTTTGGTCTATTCACACAATAGTCCTCCTACTCCGTACGCATGCGTGGTGTTGATAATTATAATAACGACATCTTGGTTGATGTAACATTTGCTTCCGCCAGTAAAGTCTATTGTTAATCCTACTTGTTTCTTATACTAAGGAGTTTATACTGAAATGCTCAAACTGTTCTTTTTATTACATATTAAATTCTATCATTGCTTTCAATATCTGTGGTTTTCGCCCCTGTTTGTAAACCATAATAGTGCTTACAATTTCGCCATGCCAAGCAACTAACCCAATATGTGAGTGTGATTTAAGAAAAATGTATGTTTCAATTTCTAATATTGAGTTTGAATGTTGGATATTAGATATATCTCAAGAAAATGTCTGGAAACTAAAGATCCTACAAATTTTCTACTAATATTATTCATGTGAGAAGTGTTTCAAATATTGTTTTATTCTTTTATCAATTCATTCCATTGTAAATGAATATGTAATTGCAATTATTTGAAGTAATGAACGTTAGAGGAATTATTTCTATGATTCTCTTATTTATACGTTTTGAACTACAAAGGAAAATGCAAGTTGGAGACTCCACTACAAAAAAATGGTGTCCCAGGATGACAACTACACAGTAAAAAATAGCTGTGTTAATTCAACACAATGCGATGTCCCAGCGTGACTACCACTTTTGTGTGTTAAATCAACACAACACAGCTCGACTTCTAACTGAGCAACCCATGTTCAAATCTCACTGCAGTTGTGACTTTTATTTTCACAGTACCGAAATCAACACCGTGTGTTTTTGTTGATTTAACACACAAAAGTGGTAGTCACGCTGGGACACCGTATTGTGTTGAATTAACACAGCTATTTTTTGCAGTGTACTTTGTTGTGTTAAATCAACACCGTTTGGTGCGTGCTTTAGGCGATTCGTCACTGTGATAGTGCTAGTAGGACGATACCCTCTATAGTGTTGAATCAGCGTTGATAACACATATTGTGTTGAATCACCGAAATCAGCACCGTTTGTTGTGTTGATTTAACACAGAAGAGGTGGTGGTCGCCGTGAGATACCAAAAAGTGGTGAATTTACACAGCCACTTTTTTTTTTGCTATGTAAGCAATGCATTTCGAATCAGGCTGGCGAAATTAAGCGCGCAGTGTTGACAATTTCGCCACTTGGAAGATTTTTCTTCTTCTTGGACGACTCTTAACTGTGCGAAAGATCTCATGTATATTTTTTCAAGAAATAAAAAGATCAGACTACAACATGCGTACGTCAGTTTGTTTCAAACATTGTACATTTTTGTTCCAAACATTAAAACACTGTTAGCATGGTGAAATTACCCTCACGTACCTTATTTAATGTATAGTACATCTAAGTTGAGAACAAAGAATTTATGAGAAAAGTTGGTTTAATTGCTAAAATATTTCAACATAGTAGACTACAATTTGCTATTGTTAATTCAATACTTTTCGGTGTACTAGGGCGACCACCACTTTTATGTATCAAATCAACACAAAAAACGGTGTTGATTTCGGTAGTTTGACACTTTTAATGCGTTATTAATGCTCATTCAACATAATCGAGAGTGTCTTACTAACACTATCACAGTATTCAGTCACCGAAATCACACAACAAACGTAGTTTATTTAACACAAAAAGTGGTGGTCCCCCCAGGTACACTAAAAATGTTGCATTAACACAGCCATTTTTACAGTGTATTAAGCTAATATTCTGAGTGCTCTAATTAAAGTCAAGGTGCCTCAAATTTGTTCAAACCTTTTTTTGGCTTTAGTTCAAAATGTGTTTAAAATATATCATCAGGAAACATACACGAATATTTCAAATTCAGATTTCAGGTTTTTGTAATCTGGATAAAGTCCGTGTTCATTTAAACACGTTAAATAATGTTCTCTTTGCCCACTTGAGTTTTATGTCTAGGTTACAGAAGTAATTATAGAGTGAATAAAGGGAATGTTACATTCTTCCGCAAAGTGACTTGGAAAAGAGTATATTTGTTTATGGGCCGCGCTCCCCACAAACAGAGAAATTATAAATTAAAGAAAAATTGGCAACATCGTAACTTCTCCATCGCTCTGCAAACTTTATCAGCCATAGTTTTTACCAATCTGGCCTAAATTATCGAAAAGCGCTCACTACAACTACTGAACAAGGTATTCAAAACGTTATTGTATAAGCTTGCGCTCATTTAACTGAGCTATGAATGATTCCATAATGTGAGCAAACAAGTAACGCCATCTGTGGACAAGTGCGATACCGTATGTAATCCGGTACCGTATGCAACATTACTATGTAAAACTTTCATGTTAATATGAATTTCTCACTGCACAGTGACTTTTTGGACATCGTGTATTTCAAGATTTCTCATATACTTTTCAAGGAATGTTCTACCGAAAGATTAAAAGGAAATCCACAAAAATATTTGATTAAATCTTAGAATGTTTTTTAGCATGATGCACGAACTTTCACATTCTACACTTGAGAGACTTCAACGAAAGATCGGAACACTAACGTATAAGAAATTTGCTGTAGACACAGAGATCCTGAGAGAAAGAAAGAGACGAACAGGCAGAAAAGGATATAGAAAGAAGAGAAGAAAGAATGGGAAAGAAGTTAAAGAAGAAGAATTGTAGAACTTAAACTTTTTAAAATTAAAATACAAATTGTAATAATAAAATGTATTACAAACTAAAATAAAATGAAAACTAACTAAATATAGAGCCATCCGAAAAAGAAATTCCTACAGAAAAGAAGTTTTTATTTATTCTATAATAATAGCATTGTTTCAATTGTTATACAATGTTTCTCAATTATATTCTCCCATACACTCATACTTAATATCTTACATTAATTTAAGATAATTATTCTGACGTTGTCACATAAAGTGATTAGAGAAGACATTTCGCAAAAAAAAAAAAAAGACCCAGTACATAGAAACACAAAGGAAGGAAGATATCTTAAATATAGTATTAAAAATTATTAATCTTATTTGCACTTTGATCATATTGGTAGCGGCAGGTTCCCTATGCTTTTTACGTCTCAATACAATAATGATAAAATTTTGGTTGAATATCTATCTAAGTATAAAATTGTAATGAACTTTTTTGAATGGACATTTATCTATACAAATATAAAATCATTGTAAGGAACTTTTGGACGAACATCTAAACAATTGTAAAAATCATGGTAACATTTATTTGTTTACTCTTTTTTTCTCGATTTTTTTAAAAAAAATATTCAGATAACTAAACTGTAGAAGACTAGTTTGGGGTTGAGGAACCTCCCTAGCAGCACAAAATATCGGGCCAATATATGCCCAATACTGGACTAGTAACGGCCAATATCGATCAAGGTGGGCTCAATATTGGCCCGATGTTCTGTGCTGCTAGGGCCATTTCTGAATAGAAAAGTACGTCTAGCGCAGGTACTAAATAATCTAATCAAAAATATGCTCTACCCTCGAATTGATCCTCCTGACTTAAGAGGGAGAGGAACTTGGCTCCTGCAGCCTACAAAATAAGCGTTCAATTTAACATTGATTTCAAACATTTCTACGAATATCATGGTTTTATGAGCTTACTTCGAGAAAATGACTCAGTAGCGCCTTAAACACAATACATGGCATAGTAAAAGTAAATAACTGAACGCTTCACGACGTATTTTTTCTTAGAAATAAAGGAAGTTTTAGTAGCCCATGTAACAATTTTGTTGTGGAACTTTCCATTATAATAATCCTTATTTCTAAACAGAAAATAGCACGCATGGTTTTCACTTAAGTGCCTTCACAATTCCACGAGATATGTTGAAGGGGCTATTGAGTCATTTTTTTCGAAGAAACCACATGAAACTACGATATTCCTAGAAATGATGTGAAAACCCATGTTAAATTGGACGCTTATTTTGCAGGCCGCCGTAGCCAACTCCCTTGCCGTCTTCAGGGAACAGGAGCTCTGCTGCGAATGTAACGCTAGACTCGAATCGTTCCGAAAACATGAACATTTATAGGAAAAACAGAAAATGACATTTCTTTGACTAATGGAACAGAAGGTAACAAGCTATAGATAAAGTGATGCTTTCAAAACTCGGAACAGGAAAATCTACACTGTTCAATGACTCTCAGATCATTCCGAGCAGATCCTTTTGACGTGATTTTTCAAAGTTTGCCATTTGCTTTCGGCGTGGTTTTTTCACAGTGTTGAATATAGACGTATTACAAAATTAACATGGATCACCTTCTGAAAAAATATCCTGCTGACGCCCGTAACCATGACGTATTGTTAATTATAACAAATAACAAATACCCTCATCATATGTCAACTCCAGAAACCAAGAGACGTTGACGAATATAAAGAAAAGCTCGAGGTAATATTTTATTTATAACCCAAAATATATGTGACACAAAATTGTCATATTTTTTTACAGGGCCACATTAAGGTCCAAGATTTTTTTTGTACAAAATATGACAGGCTTTGTGTCACATAAAATATTTTCTCTAATTTTTAAATCGTTAATGACAATTTGTATCCGTTGGCTTCTGGAGACGAGGGTAACCTTTCTCCTTGCTCTATTTAAATATAATGGAAACGGTAAAACCAATTGAAAAAAAAAGGATATTTTTTTAAGAATAAAACAACTGAATACTGGCATTTGCCTTAAGGTTTATTGCCAGGCTTCCAAGGGACCACCAAATGTCTGCAGTCTTGATATAGTACCGGATGACGAAGGAGAAATTGATGTATATTAGAAGAAGAAGGAGGTAGAAGAACCAGAAGGGGAGACCGTGAGAGTGAGTGAGTTATGTATATATATGTGTGTGTATGTGAGTGTAGAGAAGGAGGCAATGAACAAGGGACAAAGAGTGGGGTCGGATAATGAAGACGTATAAAAAAAAAGGAAAATTAGGCGGAGTCCTCCTTCTTATATCTTTATTAGGCTCGACGCCTGAAGACTCGTCTTGGCGCTGAATAAGAAATTAACCTGGAAGCTGATGAGGCTGAAGCACCTTCCTTTTATTATTGTTGTTGTTGCTATTCTGGAGTGAGGATGGCTCAAGAACTTCAGTGAGTGTCAGAAGAGGAAAGAGGCGAAATTGATAGATGATACAGCAGCGGAGGAGGGATACAAATTAGAAAAGAGTTCGTCAACAAATTGGTAGCCATGTTGGGTTGATCATATTTTCCCCCCCCTGAATTGGAACTCTTTCACAACAAGGTGAATGTTGATGCTTGCTATCCCCAATACACCGAGTGTGGTAGAACAGTAAAAGCCTGCTCGCTCTATGTCTCACTGGGGGGTCGTTTCCGTTGTTGAATTAATTGAATTTATATTTGGCATCTATGATTCAGGTGGGGGATAGGTTAGCATAATGAATGCGGGAAGAAGTCGACCAGCGTCTAAGTTGAAGGTACCATCCAGGCATTTTCTTCGGGAAACTAAGAAGATACCTTGCAGAAACCTCTGTCAGAACAGTCTACCACTGGTACCGAACCCAGAACCTCCCAAAAGGAAAGCCAACTCACTATCAACTAAACTACGCACTTCGGTAGATGTTTAGTGGTAATATAGTTATCAGCTGCATTGACTGAGAATTCGGTGACACCAAACAATTACCTGGATGGTATCTTGTGTTATAGTAAGTGTTGTTGCTTTCCATTTCATATATTACCGAAAAGTACACTATGATTCACAGAAAAAGAAAGACCTTGTCTTGAAAGGAAACTGGTGACAATGACAATTGTTTTTCTGCACTCTGGGTTATAAACCGAAAGTTCCTAAGCTAATTATCGGCTAGAAATTTTTCATTGCTTTCCGTTGGGCGAAGGTTACGTTTTAAGGACAAGGACTCCAGCTTAAAGTACCTTTCCAACCGTGCTTTCAATGTATCCACACAGAAAGTCGAACTTGGATCATAATGTGACAAGAGCCACAACAAAATTTTCTTTTTACCGGAAATATTAGGTCACCTAAGCTAAGAGTATCAATTGCTACTGCTTTTGAAGTGTACTTGCTCTTGGATTGCAGCCTGTTAATCAAATAGAGAAATGAGTTATAGTCCTGCTCATTACAGTTAATTTTCCTGGGATTTTGCATTAATGACTTGTGAGGAGATGTCCAGAAGTCCGTGGAATAAAGGGTAAGTGAGAGGAGGCGGAATGCTCACTTAAGAGAAATTAATTAAAAACTCATAAAGAGTAAAAATATCAAGTTTCAATTTAATTGTATAAGTCGTTTATGAGTTAGACTATCATTCTGCAAAAAAGTCGATCTGGGAGTACTGCTTCTGCATATGCAACCGACACATTGTTCTGCAGAAGCAGAGCGTTCTTCTGGGTTGATTTTTTACAGAGTGATAACTCATAAACGACCCACACCATTGAACTGAAACTTGGTATCTATACCCTTTATGAATTCCATAATAAAGTCTTCTAAAAGGACACTCCGCTCCCGCTCCCTTTCCCTCTATTGAAAGACATTTTGGAACTCCCCCGTTGAATAAGAAAACTCAGATAGTACCTAAAATGTAGGTTCTTTTTTAACACTTTCCCCTAAGCAATGTTCTCAATATCAGAGAAATGAAAGAAACTAAAGCACAAGGTAAAAATACACATCTATAGTACAAATGGAAACATATAAAAAGCTGGATAAAAGGGGAGCAGTGACAATTTAAATGGTTATACGTAGTATATTTTAGTACGTGTATAAATATTCAAAATGACTAAAATTTGGTTCAATAAGACAAGGAAATGTCTATCCCAGCTGGGAAGTTACAATCCCATTCATCAGAATCGAGGAATCTTAAAAACAGTTAAGTCGAATAGTGAAATTTAAATGATTTAAAAATTGGAGTTCATCAAACAATATGGCATCAATATTAGAAGTAATTTCAGAACATATATTCTGTCATCACCCCAAATGGTAGAACAATACCATAATGGAATGGACCATGGTGTTTCTTCTAGAGAGTAAAACATAACTGACTTCAACAAGATGACGGAAGGTGTGAGAAGGGGTGAATAGTATGCAACGAGGATGAAAGTTAAGAATGCGAAAGGAATGATAAACAGGTAAAACATATGTGAAAAGAGACCACTGCGATGAGGGAGGAGGGACAGTGAGGATGAAGGTGTGAGGGTCAGAGGAAAGTAGAGGTATAAGATGCAGGATTAAGTAGGCTGGAGGCAAAGAGAAGACAAGAGGGTAAAGAGGAATTCGAAACTTGAGAGCAGAGAGAGAGAGACCGGCAATTAGTGGTTTTGTTGAAAAGTCGAGGTACACGATGTTTCTGCTAGTCGACTGTAGCGACGTGTGTTGAAGACTCTGAACTATCACAAGCCAGGTAGATAGCGCAGAGCTGCTACTCCATTGAATTTCGTTGAGTCAATCATAGCTCACCTTTTACGAGCCCTACCTTTCGCTCTAGCACAAAGAGTCATTAAAACTGAATTCAGTCCCTGTTCGGGCGCCATAATTTATGTGAGAATTTTGTGTAAA
Source organism: Lepisma saccharinum (assembly GCA_022664845.1). NCBI lineage: Eukaryota > Metazoa > Arthropoda > Insecta > Zygentoma > Lepismatidae > Lepisma > Lepisma saccharinum. Next base: position 251,209 of record JAGDQP010000030.1, read on the forward strand.
CAAAGCAGAGAGATTAAGACTGACTGAAGGCGCTTTCTGTTCTGTGCTAGAAATATACGTTGGAAGGAAAAAGATAGAAAATCTTCAATAGATTTACCAGATCTCTTGCTTCTCGTTACTATTCAAAAGAATGAAGTTTAAATTATTTTTTTTTTCTCGTTAATGATTGTATAAGATTGTTTACCAACTTCATGAGATTTCAATCATAGCGTAGGACATAGTACACGAGCAGAGCAAACTATTCCTGCTACAGTGGCGCCGCAATTTGGCAGATTAATGTACCACTGATTGAAGCTTTTGACAACAATAGTATGATGTGACGTCCAATCAGCTTCGGATATTCTGGAAACTTTTTGAACGTACCTCTTGACTCTGTATATAGACCATAAGTAGGGAAAATATTAGAGCATCTATTTAGCATAATAAGTGAACCCAAGTGTGACTAAACACACCTTGCAGCCACAAAATATTTCTTTAAAAAAGGAGCACCAGTTTTTCCTTCTTTTTCCACATCTTTTATTTATAAAATTCATTCTTGATTTCTAACATCACATCCAGAAATAGATAGTACACAAACAATCCACCACATAACTGCATAATAACACTACATTATCATTCCTCTGCTTGAGACAACAATCAGAAAACGCTTAGATTTCCTTGGCACGCTTTCCCCTTGATCATGGCAAGTTTTTCCACCTTTTGTCCACAATAATATCTTATGGATTGTAGCTATCACTTTTCAAAAGGAGCTACCATGTTCTTATTTGCCTATAAGGGATAAATGTGTGGCAATTACATGTTAATTTTCGTCCCTCCTCCTTCTTAAAAAATCTATAGCCCTTCCGCTCCCAACTTACCACATGGATGGTGTTTACGTGTGTGGCTATGAATTTTTTTTTCCAGTGGAGGTCGCTTCCTTAATCACCACTTTCCCGTTACAACATAGCCTTATTAATGAGGATAATTTGATCTTCTCCTGCCATAACAGGTAGCTGATAGACTTCATATATATATATGTATATATAGTGTGTGTTGGTGTGTGAGGTTGCGTAAGGTTTTTGTCGAAAACTAAAAGGTCGATGGTGTCAGATAAGTGGGGGGGGGGGAACAATGTGGTGGTATGAGAGCTGTGAGATATAATCCACCTGTCATAGTCACGGGAAGGTCGTAGAACTTACGCTTGGCTCATACGCACACACGCAACATCCCCTTTCACATATGGACAGGATGCAACAGGCTTCCATTATCAAAATCTCTAACAATATTTAATAGGAATGAAAAAACGTTAATATATATTTGATAAAAATCGCCCAATCTTCGAGATAATTCCTTTTATATGTCGAAATATTGACATGTCATCACTATTTGAGAGCAAAACTAAAAGGTTAAGAAAATTGATGTTTTGTTTAAAGGTTTGTCACTTACCCAAACAATATTACCCAGCCCTCGTGGTCCAGGCGGTAACGTAGCGGACTTCTGATCGGCCATGGGTAGGTACGTGGGATCGAACAGCTCGGCCGACCATCCTGACTGAGGTTTTCCAGGGTTTCCCTCAGTTTCACCAGGAGAATGCCAGGTACCTTAAAAAAAAAGGCCATACCTGATAACTTCCCGATCCTCTACCTAACCCATCCTAGCCTGAACCAAAGATGCCAAAATACCTTAAATAAAATTAAAATTAAAAAACAATTATGTTATTATTAATATACTTTAATTACCCACAGTATCTGGAAAGTGATTTGTTAAAAGAAGCTCTTGAATCAGTGTAATTATATTCAACGAGAAGGTAAATTTTAATTATTTACATATTTTTTTATTTAAGAAATTTCAACTACAGTTAACAGGGAATTTTGTGTTGGACTCAACAGAACAACAGAAACGGAAAGGTAGCGACCCTGGTATTATAGAAAGTACCGTCCCAACATTTGCGTAGTGCGACTGAGGTAAAACAGCAATAACCTCAGTGGGAATCGGTGTTCGCTGGGGACGAACACACAACCATTTCAAATGCAAAACGAACGCTTTTACGAACTAAGTAATGGCTGAGCGGTATTTATTATTTATTTATTTTAAATTAGTGTGCTTGTAAAGGGACCTATGGAAAAGGATCATAAGTTTCGATGATAAAGTTATTTTGGCGAGCACATTTTATGGTAAAAAGAAAAGGTAGCAACTAGAATATTGAATCTAGTTACCATCTCGTCATTCGTCTCCAAGAACAAAGGGCTGGAATAATTCAGGAAATATGAACGGTATGAGCAGGGTTATAGCTCTTGTCACATCTCCAGTATTGGTCCAAAGTCAGCAACTTTTGACATTAGAGTACGGGACTAAGTGAATCAAATCTTTAATGATTAATCCTTTACTTTTGGTAAATAAATTATAAACTTCAGGCATTGTCGAATTATAAAGTAGCTTTCCATTTGTAGAATAACGTAAATATAGACCTTATTGTTTTTCGAGCTATTGTAGTCAAACGGAAGTATAAATCAATCACAATATCTAAACATGGGCTTATAATGATTTAAATTATTTTTATTAGATGTTCTGGTAATGCACGTCCATGTTGTTTTTTTAAAATTATATTGTACTAATTTTCATAGGTTATCTTAGCATAACATTTTCTCTTTGGAATTAGAATTTATTTATCGTCTTTAGGCTACTTTGGCTTAGGACAACCTTTTCCTCTTATCCTGCATCAAAGACCAGAGTTGATCGCCACGATGAGTCTATGAAGAAGTCTTTTAACTTGGAACTAAGAAGAAATGAGTTCATTATTAACAAAATTTCAGTTACAGTTATACAATTGTATAGCCATTTTTTCTGTCATCAGAAATATAAAATATTGACTTACCATCAAGAAATGTTTGTTTTGTGTTGAAAAGTTGCCATACTTTCTTTTTTTTTTTTTTTTTTTTTACACAATTCAGCAGCATTGTTTTTTGGATATAGGACATTTTTTTTTTCTATCACGATTTCATGGTCCACAAGTTACACAGTTATCGGTATTTGATATCAACTGTTCTGAAGATCATTTTCGCATGCTTTCAAAAGTTTCTGAAATTTTGTACTATTTAAACAGAACGTGTTTTATTAAAATGTTTGCCGATCGGGTAGTCGTGCGGTGTAAGGCGTTGGGTTAACGACTCGAAGGTCCCAGGTTCGAGACCCAGCAGGGGCATAGGTGTCTCTTAACTAGAACGTGACGGGCTGAAATCAACAGTTACTAGACTGTCCCATATAAAATAAAGTTGTTTTTTTATTAGAAATTTTCTTCACTGTTACCACATTCAGAAGTTTGTCCTGATATCCGCTTATGTGCTTTGTATGAAAGAGAGATATATAAAAAAAAGTTGACGATAATTTCGCAACATCTCTGATGATATGAAGAACAATTCGCTAATTTCTGCTTCGTTTTGATTAAAGTTCTTTTCTTTGGACTTTTGCTGCACAGAGTAATGCAGCTTCTCTGCTCAAATGGCAGGTGTTCCTGCTGATGGTTAAGACAATATATCAACAATTTGAAAGTAAAAAGATCTTTGCTGCCATTTCTGCTTGTTAATATAGACAAAAGAATATGTCTATGTAACAAAATGCTATTAAATGTAACGTTAATTACTGTTTCATGATATTCCTCTATCTTTCTTTCTCTTGTGTTTCACAGTCATATTCTTTTTTTTTTTTTTGTCTTCTGTTACTGTTGAAGTTCTTATTCATCACCATCATCATTCTCTTCGTGTGAGTACTCTTACATCATTCCTTATTGTCCTTTAAGATCACTTAAATAAGTGAAGCTACGAACACTTTAGTACTTATAAGATTAGTCTCTACGTCAATCAATTTATTCCACTTAGTTACGACACTGATGTTTTAACTTAATAATAGGAATGGTTCGTTTCTAATTGAATATTACTCTGCTGTTTCTTTCGTGGAGGTTTTCTATTGTTTCTTTAAACCTACAGGTCATAGCAAACAGGTAGATTGCAAGCTTTTACTTTTTATTTTTGACCTTTTGTCTGTTATCCATGCTTTTTCTTCCTTTTTGTGGGGTCGGGAGACGATGTTGGTGATCTAATAGGTGCTTCTTTACCCACCAACTTACAATGACTAAACCAAGATCTTAGGAATGTATTTTAAGGATAATGAGTCTACGTTTTTAAAGATCGAAATTTGTTTCTTGTTTCTTTGTTTCTTTTCTCACCACCCCGGGCTCCGCCTCTTCCCCCCCCCCCCCCCCCGCCGCGCCCTTTAATACGCGCCTACTAAGGTCTTTCTATAGAAGACACTTTCTTTCGTCAAACTAGCATACATTCAGTTGGTCAATTCTTCCCAACCTGCTGCAATACAATTCTTATTTCAGATAGCTTCATTACAGAATGTACAGTTAGTGTCAAAGGTTTTTGCTCAGTCCTAAAATTTCTTTTTCAAAAATAACTTTGAAATGACTTAGACGGATTTGAGTATGGTTTCTTATGTACGCGTAAAGAACATGTGATTTTCTGTATGTTACAAAAAGCGACACTCAAATCTATCTATTCCATTCCAAAGTTATTTGCAAATGAAATGTTATGACTGGGTACAAACTTTTGGTTCTGACTGTACAAATACGTTTTTTTTTAAATTTATTTATTGTACACATCAATTGAGTTCAGAATTCATATTTGAAACTAACTAGTGACGTATTCTGAATAAACGCTTCATTATTCTATATAAGAATGAAATCTACTCATATTTCTGTTAAATATGTCTATCTCAGGACAGGCTATAAGAACGGACTTCATCATCTAATGAACACATTCGCCTAAAAGGAGATATATCTAATGCTTTAGTCCTTTGCGCCGAGAAGCATGTTTGCGAATCTGAAACGATATAACATAGGGAGAAAAATTCAGTGATGCCATTGGCAGAAACGAGTATGACGTGCACTGATCTGTCTTCGCAGTGACGTCATAATGTTATGGGGTACATTTGTATTAGCTTCTTTTACCTGTTTGTAGCGTGATATTCAAACAGCAGGAATGCAAGAAATACATGCGCTTGGTACTATTCATATTTAAGGGGGGAAATAGATCCGAAAGATGTTTATAATGAAAAAATGACATTACGCAGAATCGGCAAATGCAAGTGTTTTCTTGTCATGAACAACATTTAAATGAAATGTTTCTTTTTGGTGTTGTGCCAATTTAGATACTCCTCAAAATCGTTTAGAAATCAAGGTTAAGCTTTGGTCCGTCATCTGTCTTTAACTAGTTACCTTGTCTATAGTTAGAATTACTGGGCTCAACATCATATTCTCAATGAAATGCTTAGGCCTATATTCCCACAATTTCAAACATCTACAGAGAGGCAAAAACCATGTGACATATTTTTGCTATCTGTTGGATAAAACGAATCCTAACTGAAGTAGGATTGCTCATTGAAGGTAACTATCCCAAGCCTGCGTAGCTCTGTCCTCCCCCGCAACGCCCCCCGAAAATAACATTTGTCACCATCTCTACCCTTACCTTTTAGTTTTTCTGTTCTTAAAAATATTATTTATTCATTTAATACACTTGAAAGTTCTTAGAAACTCTCGTAAATCATTGAATAACAATTAGGCCTTTTGTATCACAATAATAAGAAAAAAAATATCACGTCCGTTAACTTGATTAAAACACTGATATATTAATAACTTGGAAACTAAGGGCTGCTTTCCTTGAAAGCGCACATTGCTTGCGATTTGGGTGAGTAGCCAATTAAAACACGTGTTACACGTAGAACACACAATAAAACACGTGTTTCAAAATTAGATACTCACCCAAATCGAAAACAAAAGCTAGCAAAGCACGCTTTCAAGGAAAGCAGCCCTAAGGATAATTTTCAGTTTGTGAAAAGGTCTGCAGTGAACAATTTAATCATTGTTTTACTTGTCGTTAGAATGAAACAAATAGTCTGTTTTGGAGGCATAGAACAGCCATATGATCACAGTCTTAATAGCAAAGCTTCAAAAACAATATTACTTGCAAGAAGTATTTAAATCAACATGCACGGCAGTGCATGAGTCAAGTTCTTCACGTCAGAAAACGTCAGCACTGCCAGAAGCATGTTATACAGGAACAAGAGTTTATGGCAAAATCGACGATTTGGGGGCCCCGTAAGAAAAAAGATGTTAAAGATAGGAATATGAGCTTTTCCCGTTAAGGGGATATGGTAAATATGTGCAGATGTACAAAATTTCATATTCGTATCTCAAACTATGTTCTAGTTGTGGACCCCTGAAATTGCACATTTTAGGCTAACTGACTCACTCACTCACTCACTGACTCACTCATCATATTGTTTAGGGTGTTTGGAGTCAGCTAGAAATATGAAATTTGGTATGAAGGTAGAGGATTATAAGTAGATAAAGGAAAAATTCCGACATTTTGAAAAGGTCGCCATCTTGGATTCAAAATGGCCGCCAAACCTAAAATTTCATAGAATACACAGCCTAAACGACTGAAGATAGAACAGTGAAATTTGGTATGAAATTACATCATAGATAGCAAATTAAGAAAACTTTTTAAAAATTTGAAAAAGTCGCCATTTTGGATTCAAAATGGCCGCCAGCCCTAAAAAAATACACAGCCTAAATGGCTGCCGCTAGAATAATGAAATTTAGTTTGACAGTACAACATTATTAGTAGATTATGAAAATATTACAAAATATCTCTAAAGACGCCATCTTGGATCCAAAATGGCGGGCGTCATAAATCAATTTTCCAACTGCTTGAGCCAGAGATACGAAATTTGGCATAATGATGTATTATCAAGAGTAGTTTAGGAAAACATAACAACGTTTTAAAAAAATTCACCATCTATGATTCAAAATGGCAGCTGAAATACCATTTTTCACATCGTTCGAGATAGAGAAATGAAATTTGGTATGACAGTGTATCATCACGAGTATGTCACGAAAATATAAGAAAACGTTAAAAATGTGTCCATCTTTTATCCAAAATGCCCGCCTAAGCCCCACTTTATAACGACTGAAGCTAGAGAAACGAAATTTGGTATGAAGGTGTACCATTACGAGTAGGTTAGAATAAATTCGGCTCGTCTCCCCTACTAGGGTGCAGTTCCCAGCGGGAGCCTGATTGATATAAAGGGGTGCGCCTCAGCGAGGCCGTCTTGGAATTCTGGGGGCAGCGCCTCAATGAGGTGAAGCGAGCATATAAATTACACAAGTGTAAAAAGCTGCGAAATACGAGCAAAAGCACCAGGGGTGCAAAATGTCCAGTCAACTCCTTCAACCTTAAAAAGTGGTGAAATGGAATATGGATGAGCCTAGTTCCTCGCTCCAACTTCCAATACTCCTGCGTGTCCCACCAAGTTTTACTCGTCACAAACGTTAGCACTGCCAGGAGCATGTTATACAGGCAGAATTTGGAAGTTTCCCCATTCGGACGCAGCGCTCTGGAGTATGAGGGAATATCTGCATCATGTGGCGCAGTGCACTGCAGATTCTGGTTGTGATAAAAAGACGCAGTTCCTCCAAACTCCTCAAGTTCGATGCGCTACCGTGGGACTCTTGGCGCAGCGACGCGAGCGAATCGAGGGGAGTATCAACACGCACGGCAGTGCATGCAGCCGAGTTCTGCGTGTCACAAAACGTCAGCATGCTATACAGGAACAAGAGGTTATTGCGAAATCAGCGATTTTGAGGTTCTGTAAGAAAAAAGATGTTAAAAATTGAAATATGAAAATTCGAAGTATGACGGTATATCATCACTAGTAGATTACAAAATATCTGCAAAGACATCATTTTGAATCCAAAATGGCTGACTTCATAATCCATTTTCCAGACCGTTTGAACTAGAGATACGAAATTTGGCATAAAGGTGTATTAACAAGAGTAGTTTAGAGAATAATTTACATTTTTGAAAAAGTTGTTAACTTGGATCAAAATGGCCGCACAAAAACTTTTCCCACACCATTCGAGCTATAAAAACGAAATTGGTATGAAGGTGTATCATCACAAGTAGGTAACGGCAATGTAAGAAAACTTTTTAAAATCGCTTTCTTTAATTCAACATAGCCGCCCAAATACCATTTTCCAAACCACTGAAGCTAGAGAAACGAAATTTGGTATGAAGGTGTACCATCACGAAAATGTTTCAATAAATGGATCAAACCACCGCTATGAGCGTGCAGGCGATATGGAAAAAGGTCTGCACAGCATGGGGCGCTGTCCCCAAAAAGTCTGATTACAATAAAGGGGGCGTAGCCCTAAAAATTTGAAGTTGGGGCGCACACGGAATTCTGGGGCAGCACACCCAGCGAGGCGAACCCAGTATATATATATATACGTATAAAAAGCTGTGAAATCCGAGCAAAACACCAGATGATGTTCGAGCCTTAGGGTTGGTGGTGGTGGATTTTAGGGCCGCCAGCAGGAAGCAAATTTGCTGTATCATCACAAGTAGGTTACAATAAATATGGCAAAGCTTCCATATGTTTCAATAAATATGGCATTCCCACGGGTGGTGGGTATGGGAAAAACTCTGCAACATGGAAGCACAGTGTCCTGGAGAGTGGTTACGATAAAGGGGCCTAAGTAACCAAAAACTCGAAGTTGGGAGCGAAGCCAGCTAGGGGGGGCGAGGACCTAAACGAGGCCGAGCGAGCGAGTATATATATTATACACGTACAAAAAGCTGTGAAATCCGAACAAAAACACCAGAGGTGCAAAAAGTGGAGCCAAGTTCTTTAGCCCTAAAAAGTTGTGAAATGAGAGACGGAAGAGCCAAGTTCCTTGGTGACAACATGTAACAGGAACAAAAGAACTTGGCGCGAGGTGGCAAGGTTCATGATCCTCAAGCTATAACGGTGGTGGGGATCCTAAAACCCACTACGTCCACCGCCACCAACCCTAAGGCTGTTGCCAGCTCGCGCCAAGTTCCTTTGTTCCTATTACATGCTGTCACCAAGGAACTTGGCTCTTCCGTCTCCCATTTCACAACTTTTTAGGGCTAAAGAACTTGGCTCCACTTTTTGCACCTCTGGTGTTTTTGTTCGGATTTAATTATACTGAAGTAAGAAGAGGATCACATTTCAACGATTCAGTCAACGATTTTTTTGGTCATAGAATGAGATTAATGGTTCTGCCATGAACGGAAAATCATAGAGCATTTATTGAACAAAAGTTCTGAAACTAAGCTTAACTTGAATTTGGATTACATTCAAATTGAGATAAAGAAATGTTCATATTGAACATGTATCTTGAATGTCAATATTAAAAAGCGTACAAATAATAATAATAATAATAATAATAATAATAATAATAATAATAATAA
>JAGDQP010000030.1:260532-271147 GCA_022664845.1 Lepisma saccharinum
AATAATAATAATAATAATAATAATAATAATAATAATAATAATAATAAACAAAAAAATATTTTTCTAAAATAAAACATACAAACATTGTTTAATTCGTTCAATCTGTGACTAGAAATGGACCATATTGAACATTTGATCTATCGATTTCCTTTCTTTTATTTTAGAATGAGACAAGTGCAGCAAGCTTGAATGATACTGTACAGATAATAGTATAGACATAAATGAGGGACTTGGTGTAGAAATGATGTAACCCACAAATACATTTTTTGAAGTTTTTGTTGTTGTTTCTTTTTGCACTGAAATACATACAAAGAGCAAAATATTTATATCATAAAATATCACCCTAAATGCCTTTGATAATTTTGTTGACAATGATACTGGACTTGCCATGTAACTATAACTTGCGGTCCTTTTTTCAAACAATTTGGTAACGTGGGTTCACACCATTTCTGCAGCAAGCTCCTCAGATAGTAGCATTATATATTGGTAGTACAGATAACTAGCTGATTTGCCCACCCGTTGGTGCGGGTGAGAAAAATACGTTACCAGCAACTACTACTATTACTATAACTGCAACTAATGCAACAACAACTACTACTACTACTAATATTACTACTGTTAGTAGTAGTATTAACCCTTATCTACGTATAACGGTGGCTTCAAATTCTATTCATTTAATTTATTGCTCATCTGCTTTTAAACAGAAAATCTAAATATTTCTGGTTTGCAACAATCAAAATTTGATCTTGAAAATCTAAATTATTTATTAAATAAATATTTATTTATTGCATACGATTACCTGCAAGATAACAATAACTGCATCATAGAATTATCTGTAAAATCAACAAAGCCTTAAGGAACATCCAAGAATAAAAAACAAACACAAACAGTAATAAGGGAAACAGCATTTAAAGAAGAAAAATCTCCTCCAATTCCTTCCCCGGAGGCAGCGTTCCAAGAACTGAAGAAACATTACCACGCTGAATGGCGATACTAATACGCTGCAATAGTAAAGCAGTGACGCGAGCATTGCCGGAAACAAGACCAATGCGTCGTCCAACTTCCTTGAGGAAATTGAAGCCCTCGGTGCTCCAAGTACCGCTCGACTCGATTGCAATGGCAATGAAGATGAATTTATCTAACAGGGTACTGTTTTTTTTTTACCTCTCGACGGGAAGCAGCACTACTAGCTCTCAACGATGAATGAGGAAGTTTCGAGAGGGCAAACGTATCAACACAAGTAAAATCCCATAATAAAGATCTTCCTCTTTTCCAAGGCACTAGAGTCATACCGTCAGGTCTCTTACCATCGGAACGACTACATCAAGATAGTTCACGCACTGAGGGTACTTCAGCTGAAATAAGCGCACGAAGAATTACGTAATTTACACTGGCATGACGCATGTGTCTATCAGCACTACGAACATAAGAGAGACCGTGAAGGCCTCGTTGATCTACGAACGCCCCACAATCTGGACAATTGTGAGGTACACAGACATCAGCTCCTAATCGTAAAGCAACAGCAATACGAAAACTTTAATTGGATAAGTGGACGCCAAACACCAGTATCTGGAGAGAAAGCAGCAAGAAGTCTGGCTTTATCCTCAAGACAACTGGGGGACTGCAGGAGAAACGATTGGGTGTGTTGAATAATTGGATCATCCCAAATGGCCTGAGAACTACTGCAGTCTAAAGAAGGAGAATCCACGCCGGTTAAACAAGACCACTGAGCCTTACAATCATGAATAGCCGCGTCGGGATGAAGGCATAAACCCGGAGGAAGGATAGACTCAACAAGACATCGAGAGCCATGGAAAGACGCTAAGAAAGACGGAATCACCAAATCCATGGCCCGACGAATACCAAGTCCGCCCGAACGAACGGGCAAAGTGGCCTGAAGCCAGGCACTATTACTCAGAGAGTAGTTGAGGATTGATTCGAGGCAAGCCTGTAAAACACAATCATATCTCTGTAACAATGTCTCTTCCCGTCAACAAGGAGAACAACGTAAAAAATACATTAAACGGGGGATGGAAAAAAGAAACATGAAGTAGATAAAATTTGAATGTGCTGAAATCAAAGAAAGGCGAGAAAAGAAAAATTCTGGTTTAGATATCTTCTCAAGCAATAGACTACGAAGAGCATCGGTAGAGATTACGGAGCCAAGCAGATATGCTGAAGCAGAAGTCATCATTCGTATTCCAGTGGCTACTTCCATGAATCTTGAATAAAGGACATCGTACTGGCCTTGTTGAACATTAAGAAAACCAACTTCGCGCTTTGAAAAAGTTCAGATGATGTGTAAGTCAATTTCTGATGATGTGTCCTGAATTTTAAGTAAAGTCGAGAGAACTAAGTCAGGATCGTCCGCGATAGTGACATCATCCAAATACCATAAATTCAATTTAATAGTTATAGAATTGACAATAGATTGTAGTGTAATTGCTAAAAGAGCAGGACCGAGGGGGTCACCCTGTTGGACTCCGCGTTGAGATAAAATAATGTCATCACCCAGAAAGAGATCATTTGGTTGAGAATAACATTGAAAAACATAATAATAAATCAACGGGAAATGTTTTTGAACCACCTTCAATTAGATGAGCTCGTTTTACGCAGTTTTGTCGAAGGGCATCGCAATGATTGTCTAGCCAACAACAAACTCCATGCTTGACCCAAGTAGTAAGATTAGTCACTTCATCTGATTGTTGCGGTACACGCAAAACAGTGTAAGGAAGAAGGAAAATGTCCAACCAGGTATTTACATCGTTTGTTCTGACTGCCTGACTAATTACTGCATGGAGAGCATCCGCTACTGCAGAACGTGCACCTCTGGGAACTTGACGAAGAAGAGGAATAGAAGACTTTATTCTACTAAGTTCTTAGTTTCAGAAAGCGAGGAGTCGACTAGATTTGAATTGCTGTGGATTAGACTAGAAGAAGATGCACGAGGACGAACCTGAACATTTGTTCTACAATAATCCTGATGAGCTTTGCCGATATCAATGAAGAGACCTCTTGTATTAGCAAGACATTTGCCGCAATGAGGACAAGAAACCTCGTTTGAATTCCTTGGTAAAAAGGCTTTTCCACTGGAGTACTATACACAATCTGATGATGTTTCCGGGGGGGTTCTTGTTAAAGGTGCCGCAGTATTGGCATTCGTGACCTCAATTATATCAGAGAGTTACTGGAGTTCACAACTTCCACACATCAACCGCCGGGAAATCCATCGGACAAAGAGGCAGTAGCCAGAAAATGAGCATTAAGTGGAAAGGTGTACGGGATCCTCTCAAACTTACAACGAGAATCGTAAAATGGGATAGACTGTTTAAGAACATTCGATGAAGTATTAAACATCGTTCAAGTAAATTAAAGAAAAAAAAGAAACATTTATGCGATTTAAACTGATTACATATTTAAATATTTTGAATTGTAATTGTAGTAATCACGACAGCAAAACACAACCCCACAAAGCAAAAGCTTTTCCAACAACACATCACAAAATTAAAATCACTTCTCATCTCTAAATTCAAATTACTTTGGAGCACTTGAAATATATTGAAATTGAAGTAAATAATTATTTATTTACTTCACATTGTTGTTCTAAATTAAAAATGAAAATTATTTATTTATTTCATTGTTGTAAGCAATGGAATTACTGTTTGTATTAATTAGCTTGCGACACAGATACTTCTGGTGAATTAAAATACTTCAACGACACATGGAACACGTATCCAACATTTGGTGGAAACCAATGCAAGCATGCAGATTTGCATAGTGTTCAAACACCGAATTTCGGATTTATATACATATAGATCATATGTAATATTAGATATAGAAAATAGTATTAGATATATAGTTAATAAAGATAATAGTTTTTGATATAGATAATAGTATAGATATAGAAAATAGTATTAAACACAGATAATATATAGCATGTTTTAAAACACCGTCAAGCTTCTGGAGGTGATTCCTCACATCAAAAGAAGATGAAATTCTGTGACAATTTTTCGAAATTTGCATAGTTTCGAAGCTACAGGGTGCCGGTGAAACGGCCCCAAACCCACGATCACCAAGATCACACATTCAATTCCTGGCTAGGTGAAGTCAAAACTGCAACACCAACTGCTGAAGTCAACACCAAAACAATCCACGAATGCAAATAGGGTCGCCAGGAGCCTAGAGTACCCACGCAATGCATCTAACCAAAACTCTAGCTCCAAACATTTTCTACACCCCAGACGAGCGGCGCAGAAATGCCTTCCAGATTTAAGAATATCCGGGAAAGAGGATTCCAGATCCTTGTGATCGCTGTAAAAAAATTAATTTAGATCGAGGGAGGAAATACCGGTAAGGCGACACCTCCAATCTTTTAATTAGATCGTCAGTTCATACTCCGAAGTACCAGCTGGTTCGGATTAGCGACAGATTAAGAAAGAAAACGTAAATCTTTACTTGGGAAATAATCTCAAACGATGATACGCATAACGACTCATATGCGACTCATACTATGCCTTTACTTACTTCGAAGTCTACAGGGTGGCAAAAGACCATGTCTTACATTTACCTTAGTAGGGCCCACACCTGTAGTCTGGGATCGCAATTCCTGAAATAAAGACGAACGAACACAAACGAATGACGGTCGCAACTCAATCCAAACGTAGAGTCATAACGCAAAATGCAAATAATATTTACTCACACAAATCACATGCTGGAGTCACTTCATATGTCAACGCAGAAATAACCAGAAATTCAATATATAGTTCCTTTCCCAAGTTATCACTTCTCAGCTGGCGAAAGAATCCTACCACTGGTCTACGGATTTATGAACCGATCTAATCTAATTAAAATCACATCACTCAAAACGTAGGTTTACCGAAACACAGAAATAATGAGTATCAATTGCTGTCAACTTCACGTAACGATTCATAGCTAATTTCCAATAGATATCAAGTCAAACATTAAATAACTCACTGCACTTTATAAATCTTACTAAACACTGTATGAGGATTATCAACTAATGCCGTAGATCGTACCTAGTTAACTGAGAGGTTTTTATACTACGTTGACTGAACATAAACTCAAGATTGTTCGAAGAAATATAAAATTTCAGAATTCCAATTTATTACTCTGAATGTACACATTGCACGTTTTCGTATATGATAATATCATAAGAATCTGAACAGAATTACTGTTGAGTTGTAAGAACAAACAAATTTGAATCGCTGGTATACATTGTATTAGTTAAGCAGAACTGAAAGTTACGTAGTCACACATAAATGTCCATAATTTCTATAATAATTAATAAATTTCGCTGATACTTTCACAAATTATTCCCGAAATACTGTTGTATAATTTCGAAAAGTTTTATCACAGTATTACTTACAGGAAAGAAGTTCTAGTTCAAAATACATGGTAAAGAAAGAATCACTTTAACGTTATTAATGGCGTGACGTCATTACAGATGATTACTACCTTATACAAAAGACGTTCTGAATAAATTTTGAAAATACAAAATATTGTTATAAAATATGACTTTTTCATCGGAGAATAATGGCTGGAGTTGAAACCAAAATTATCGAACCATGTCGAATAATATAAAATTTACTATTAACATCAAAACGGTACGCAAAAATAGTCGAGCAGACATGTTGCTGCTAATTTGATCAAGTAAGGAAAATATGCGGTAGCTGTCAAACATGGCTAACCGGGAATTTCGAATAGATTTGGAAAACTGGAGACGAGAAATTGGCATATGATTATTGAAATCTAACGAACCGGTACTTGTAATGTAAGAATTCAGTTAATAGCGGCCCCATACTTAAATTTAGAACATACTGTACATTTTGATAAATAACCTCATAACAAAATAATATAAAATTTTAATGAAGTGAAAATTTCGAAACAATGTTGCTGAAAAAGTCCTGATAGCACTAGTATCGGGTTTAATCTTCTTAATACGATTTATAATATATTACATCAGAATGGACGAAAATAGTCGAAATCGAAAATTACACTAAATTTGGTGTTTATATCTACCTCTCGTAGACAGGGCTTAGGAAGTACAGATGACGGAAAGCCCAGACAGCCACTCGTCTCGTTTTAAAAATTGGAACTGAACTAACATGGCGTGGGAGAGCAGTTCTCCCAGCAAACGGAGAAGAAGGTTGATTCACACCAATCAGAAAAAACAAGTCACGAAGCATTGACTAGGGTCCAATCAAAAACAAGCGTTAGATCCAAGTCATTGCTGCGTGACTAACGAAAACCTGGATGGATAACGATAAAAATCCAAAGCAAAATCCAAACGAAACACGCTCAAAGAGTCTAAAACCAACAAAAGAGAATGAGCTAAAGAGAACACACCGAAAGGAAACAGAACGGAGACTAAGAAAATAAAAGGGGAGAAAATAAATATAAAAATGGAACAGCAACTAGGCTGTTACACGTGACTAACGAAAACCTGAATAGATAACGACTGAAAACCAAAGAAAAATTAAAACGAAACACGCTCAAAGCGTGACTAAAAACAAACAAAGAGAATGAGCTAAGGAGAGCACGAAAGGAAACAGAACAAACTAAGAAAATAAAAGGGGGAAGAAAAAGAAAAATGGAACAGCAACTAGGCTGTTACAAGATATATGTAACTCTAAAGTTCATTTTCCCACGCTTTCGGCAACCTGTAGCACCAAAACTATACATGATTTCGAAAATTTGTCAGAAGAACTTTCGTCTCTTCTTTTGATGTGACGAACCACCTCCAGAAGTTTGTCGGTGTAATTTTAAAACACGTTGTAGAGAATTCTACGTATATAATAATAAGATAATAGTACCTGCGAAACCAAATATTTTAAATTAATCTAATTTCGCTGCATTCATGCCTGAACTGCAGTCTTCTATGCCTTTCAAGACAGTTGCTCAAAATATATTATTCAATCTTCTTTGCAAAGAAAATGCAAAGCTCTTTTGTGTATAGTTGTCATAATTCATCTCTTTTATAACATTACAAATACGCATTCTTAAAATATTCTGCATATTGTTACGTCACAAACTGCTCTCATTTCTTAAAAAAAAAAAAACAGCACAGGTACATTTTACAAAGAAAATTTATTACATTTTCGCATTAATTTATAGTTTAAAAGGAAATATATTCCTTAACATTAAATACTTTCTCTTTCTAATTCCAAAACCTTTTCTTTTTTTTAAAAAAAAAAAAACTTGTTATATGAGGTGGGACTGATATTTTAATTTGTAATTTAAAAGTTGCTAACAAAAATATTTTCAAAAATTTTCTAAAAAAAAAAAATAGCAAGATATTTTGCAAAAATAAAATAAAATAAAGAAAGACAGTAGAAAGTGGATATATATTAATCTTGTCCAGTCCTTGGTGTCTAGAGAACGAATATTTCCTTGTAAAAATGTTATCATTCCAAGACTGAAGACTTAAAAATAAAAAAATAAATAATGCATGTCCTTGTTCTATACAGAAGCTGTTTAAACAACTTCAATTACGAAACTTATTTATTTGTAGTTATGCATTTGAAAAATTGAGTAAATACTGAGATAATAAAGTAAGCTTTGTCTTTCCTCAGAGTTTTTTCTTTCCTTATATATACAGGGTGCGTCAAGAGTCGCTTTATAGCCTTGTAGTACACAAGGAACTGAAGATTAGTAGTAGGCCTGCATAAATGTGCAGCGTGGAGAGAGGCTACATACATGACGAACGTGGCCGCCATCTTGAAATCACAATATTTGATGGAGTTATTTTTTTATATATATACCAATCAACACGAGATTGTTTCCAGAAAAGGATTAGAGATATTACGTTTGATCTACCTGTTACGGTGTCGGAGTTATCTTCGCTGAAAATTTACAATACATGTGCTCAGTTATCCAACAGTGTCTTAACTTCGACACTGTAACACGTAGGTCAAATCTAACACATGGAGATTGACTTTCTGGGAACATTCTCGTGTCGATTGATACGTCACAAGACCCACCTATCAGTTGGAAAAGTTTATCTCTATTCAAAATTTACAAAAAAAAAAAAGGTAAAAACTTTGAGGGCTTGTGTCTCGAAAACTATGAAAGTTACAAATGAATTATTGGGCTCAAATAGTAGAAAATGTAATGGTAAATAAGATATTTGAACACTTTTTGCTCTAAACTCTACCGCTGGAGAGATAATAAGTGATTTTTGAAGAAAAGTGGAAAAACTTTCAAGAAAAAATAAAGATGGCGTCGTATTTCAAGATGGCGGACTCGAAAATCGGGCACTTCCCTATAAATTGATTGTATTGAGGGTATAGAAGAACTTTGTAAAATCTGTCACTTTAATCCAACATGTCACGATTCCGGCTAATATTTGCTCTAAAAGTAATATATTGTGATTTTTTCGTCTCACGTTTTAAATAACGATTTCTAATTTTTCCTTGCAAAGTGCACTCCTGTGAAAGTTGCGCCCCTAGGCCCTGGTCTACTGGGCCTAGAGGTAAATCCGGCCCTGACTGTACCTCTTGTCTATCTTTATTATTACTCCTGCGATTCTATCTGAAATTTCTTCAATTTCTGTGATCCGTGACTTCAGGTCTTTATTAATTATAAGGCCAACGCTTGTCGGTTTTCCATTTTTCTGTTCCTTTCAAGTAGAATGTGTGCCCTGACGGTAGTTCCAACTGTTCTTCATTCTTCCTCCACACTTCTGATAGTCCTATGATGTCCCACTTAATCCTCTTCAGTTCATTCTGCAATTCTTCTAATTTGTCCTCTCCTGCAAGTGATTGACAGTTGAGAGTCGTCATGTATAAGTCCGTTTTAGTTGCCGTGTCGGTGTCCTGGCAGTCTACAGTCCAAACCCGGGCATTTTGACACTCTGACTTTCTGCAGGACTGACCGCTACCGTTGCCCCTCCGGGCAGTGAGGTCCTCCGAAGCTTGTACCATCATGTGTAAAGAAAGGACGGGTGCAGACATTTGACTCGCCACGTTGTCTGTTAATGCGGGTTGGTGAGCAGCCCATCCATGTTCGTTCACCAAGCAGTTGCTTGGGTACTAACAGGCCACACGACGTGAACGTATGGAATGGACATTAGGTCCTGTCGGTTCCCTTAAGTCTTAGCAAAAGGAATTAAGGGGTCTCCTCAGTTAGAATTTGGAACTGGACCAAAGGCAATTAAGACTTACGTGGACATATGTTCATTGTTCTATCCTCTATACAATATTGCTGTATTTAAATCGAAATATTTGGTTACCGTTGCTGAGGACAGTTTTAGAAGCATAGCAGAACAAAGCTTCATAATGGCGTAGGATATATTGTGCTCTTAAGTGAAATATATCTTTTAAAAAAGAGGCTAAAAAAGAAGCCATCTTGACGACCACCCTTCCTTTATTATTTCGTATTATTGAGATTAATAGCAAAAAATCAGTAAAGCTCCTTTGCATTTCGCTTCAAACATTAGCTGGCTTAGGCCATAAAAGTATGTATAATGTATCGAGGACATTTGGTAAAGTGGGTTCCAAACCACTCCGTTCAATGAAAGTCCACCGGACAAGTAGTCATATGTTTTTATGTTCATTTAATAACCTTTTAAAAAAATCATTTAAACACAACTTTTCTAAAAAAAAAAAAAAAAAAGAAAATATGAAATTTAGGCATCTGTGGCTGAGGCTGGGATAGGGTAGAGGAAAGAATGCGGGAAGGAGTCTGCCATGGCCTAAGTTAAAGGTACAATCCCGGTATTTGCCTGTTGTGACTGAGGAAGAACCTAATTCAGGATAGTCAGTCACTGGTATCGAACAAAGGACCTCCAAAATTCGACGGTCGGTCGGGTAAGTTTACAAGTTTTTGTTCACTAAGATTTCTTTTGTAGCAACCCTGAGTCGCATGCAAGCTGTTTCTTTTGTGCGTAAACACATTCTATTCTGAATTCCGCTTTAGTCAGCCGGTGTATCGAACGTTTTCGTTTCGGTCTGTTCTTGGAAGTGAGAGGTCAAAGGTGAAAGGAACAAAAGATAACAGAGAGACAGAGTGAGAGAGATGTTTCGTTCCGGGTTTGATTTCCTTCTAATGTTCATCGTGCGTTTCGGATTTCATACAATATTGCGATCTCAAGTCACGACTGCACAACCCTCGAGCCTTGCAGTAGGATCTTCACAATAAAAGGCGCGGGGGAGGGGAGGAAGAATTATGCGTTAAAAGACACTTTTTTTTTTGTATATACAAATGAATCGTGATGCGGAGATGCTGAAGATTGAAACACCACGCCTAGATTACGATTCACTTCATTCTCTAAGCAGTATAATTGTTGATAAAAATTGTGAGATATTAACTTATACAGGGTTACCGTAAGATGTGGTACCCATCATAGCCTGAGACAGGAAACAGACATAAAAAAATGTTTATATCTGCATCTGGCGATAATAGCTTTGTCTTTCGTGATACAGGGTGTCCCGCTTCGAGTAAAAACAATAGTTTTTTTATATATAATGGTAAATAAAATGCATATTTCTCAGCAATGCATGAAAGCAGAAGCATAGACCTCATAATACATAGACAGACTTAGCACGCTTCCCCATTTTTCTGTCTGCACTAAAACTAATGGGATTTTGTTCAGAGC
>JAGDQP010000031.1:0-32951 GCA_022664845.1 Lepisma saccharinum
ACTACTACTACTACTACTACTACTACTACTACTACTACTACTACTACTACTACTACTACTACTACAATACTACTACTACTACAATACTACTACTACTACAATACTACTACTTATGTTACAACTAATACTACAACAACCACTACTGTTATTGCTAATACCACAACTACTAATACTGCTGCAAGTACCAATGCAATAATTTAAAACTTTTTTCAAAAATATTTACAACTATTCAAATTTAAATTTAAATTCTAAGCTATCTTTTATTACATACGACATAACAATAACCGCATCATGAATTATCTGTAAAATCAACAAAGCCTTAAGGAAAAACCAAACATAAGAAACAAACAAACAACAATGAGGGAAATCTCAGAATCTCCTCCAATTCTTTCACCGGAGGCAGCGTTCCAAGAACTGAAGAAACATTACCACGCTGAACAGCGGTACTGCAATAGGAAAGGAGTGACGCGAGCATTGCCGCAAACAAGCCCAATGCGTTGTCCAACTTCCTTGATGAAATTGAAGCCCTCGGTGCTCCAAGTACCGCTTGACTCGATTGCAATCGCAATGAAAATTAATTTATCTAAATTATTTATTTATTTCTGATTGTTGTTTTAACGCAAAAAATGGAAACAGCTTATGTCATTGTTATAAACAATAAAATTACTTCTTCTTTCTCTCCGTCTTTTCCCACCTACGTGGGATCGACGTTTCTGATAAGTCTTCTCCACAAAGCCCTGTTGCGAGGCTTCATTTAGACTACCTTGATTTTGACACAGCTTTTAAGACTGGATGCCCTTTCTGACGTCTACCCCCTCATTTTCCCGGGCTTGGGACCGGCACCAAGTTGGGCTAGATTCCCACCTCCCCACCAGTGGCTGAGTTATAAGCAATAATATTACAATTTTTATTAATTAGATCGCGGCACAAAATGCATAAAGTTCTACGCGTGGACCCAAGGAACACATGTGGAAAATTTGGTTGAAATCAATGCACGCATATAGATTTAAATCGTGTTGAAACAAACAGACATTAGATATATGTAGATTACTCTTCACAAACTAGCTATAACACGCTATTACCATAGTCATTGATTTTTTTTTATTCTTACCGTCTAAAATAAATTCAAAATTCACACACAAGGTGAGACTTCTATGAGTTGGAATGTTATGTAAATTTCTAACACGTTCAAAGTTAAATAAATTTCAATTTCATCTCAGAATTTTGGGACGAGAAACAAGCATTTTTTGTAGGATTCATTCGCAGGAAAATATAGGGCTAAGCAAAAACTTGGAAAAAGCATGCATAATGAACATATTGATAAAGTTATTTAATTAACATGTGTTGGATTTGCGTGTGAACATTACCGTAATATATTCTGCTTTTCATAAAAAATGTTTTGTGGAATGTTCCATATCAGTTTCTTTAAAAAATGGTCTTCCCCATCATGATTTGCCGGTAGCATTTTTCCTTTGAAGGTGACATCAGCAAAGTGGTCCTACCATATTTTTCGCCGTTACGTACGTAGTTTATATATAAGGTAACATGCAACCGGGGGAGGGGGTGGGGTGTAAGAACCTTATGTGAAAGGCGCTAACTAGACAGATCTCTCAACTGTGTCTAACGAAGACAAGCGAACCGCAGAGGAACAATAAAAAAGAATCGAGAGTCGACACTCAGTAATAATTATTTGCTCGTTAGGAGTAACTTCAATTAGAAGACGTAATGTTAATGTATCTTCATAAGCGCCCTCTCCTTTTCTCTCTTATCCTATCTCTCCTTGCCTTTCTCTTCTTCATATTGTGACGTCACACAACTTCTTTTGAATGGCTTCTTTCTATAGCCAGAGCGGCATTTATACAAAAACATTTTTCTCTTATACCTCCAGGGTTACAAACTCAGGTGTGATAAAAAAAGGAAAATGAGAGAAAACGGGAGTTTTTTTTAAAAAAATATTATACACACAATAGCTTGTAGTTAGGAAACGCATTGTGGATATACTTTTCAGATAAAAGTATATTTTTAGTACTTCTTTTGAACACATCAAATAAGTTTTGATCATATTTTAGACTGCCTTCAGACCAGACCACACCCTGCGGATTATCTATCAACAAATCGCTAAGCAGAGCTGTGGAATATCTACCAAAAAATCGCTAAGCAGAGATGCGGATTATCTATCAACAAATCGCTGAGCAGAGCTGTGGAATATCTACCAAAAAGTCGCTAAGCAGAGATGCGGATTATCTATCAACAAATCGCTAAACAGAGCTGTGGAATATCTACCAAAAAATCGCTAAGCAGAGCTCGTAGTGACTTCGTCTGAAGGGGGCCTTAGCAGTGCTACCAACGCCAGTTAGCAACGCCTCTGCAGTGCGTTTGTAACTGTGTGATAAATTTTTAGTTAGTGAAGTTCTTGTGTGAAAGTTCCAGTGTATTTGTTGTTTGTTTCTAGTAATCACCAAGCTAGTGGCCTTGAAAGGTGTGTCTTCTGTCAAGTTAGATTGTACAGAGTGCGGCTGCGTTTATAGCGGATTTATAAAATGACATCATAACCGAACAAAGCCCTTTTCTTTTTTTTTTTTATTTACTCGTTTCTGCGTCAAATATTAGTTACAGGGATGTCATTTGTTACTAGTTAACGTTTGAATATGTCTACTCGCCAAAGACGTCCACGTTGCGCTACACAATTTCTAAACGGAGTTCAAACCGGTTGTTATTTCGTCGAGTCTGGTGCTCGCACAGTTCTTTCGTTTCCTCTTCGTTTACGAATACAGGGACGTGGTGTTAATCTAAAGGAACGGAGCCACCTTTTAATAGTGCGACGGTCTGGAACTTTCATATGACGTCATCAGTCAAAGTGTCGCCTGAATTTACGTTGTGTAGCAACTCCAAAGACTCGTTATTGCTTAAATAAGTTTCAACAGCGTAAGCACAATGCTCAACAGTCCATCTCTCCATGTCGAAAAACAAATACAATGGCAGTTCATTAACAAAAGAACGGGGCGTCATCTGGAGCTCGTTGGTACATTACGTTATTGTCCTACGTGAGTCAAATTACGCAGTGAACCTTGCCGTACCCTGTATTTGTTTGCATTCCTTTAAGCGTTTCGCAAACATTAAGTGTGGTTTCAGATTTACATCGCACTATAAGTACTTATTCTTATGATTAAGATCTTTGGTCACTTCAACCATCTTCATGGACAAAAGCACTTTTAATCGTGTTTTCTGGACGTTTCTTGATGTTCCCTACTCCTCTGCCAAGTTTGGTCAATAAAATGTTCTGAAACATCGAAAGGTTTTCTTGTTAGAACAATAATTTCCAACTGGGAATTCTGTAGCGTTATAATTTTTATTCTCGTTTCTCTTTGGGAAGGGGACAAAAACACTGAGCTGCATGACCTTAATCACATAATCCTATTTCTTCGCCAACATTGTCCCCTCTCGGCGTCATATATCAGCTTGTTGGAAATTACTGACTTGAATGATATACCATCATGCTGCATATCTGGATAGATTTGGCAATAGAGGCGTTCTACTTAAATATGACACATAAATGTATCTAGCTACCCTTTTTATAACTTTCTACGTCCAGCTCGAATGAAACTTGCAATCTCTAGTCAACTTGACACAGTTATTTTCAAACATTAATCAAGCTTGTTTCATCCTTCGCAATTACACAAGCGCAAATCAAGTGAAAATCGAACTTGTCATAAGCTTGCATCCCACGTGGGTTATTACAGTTTAAAACTGAACACTGCTCGGATGGGGAAAAAACGAAGATTATATTCTATTCTGGTTGGAAGGCCCGATGGAAAGAGGCCATTGGGAAGACCGAGACGTCGTTGGGAGGACAATATTAGAAGAGATCTTCGAGAAGTAGGTGTTCGTGATGAAAACTGGCTTGATACTGCTCAGGATAGAATCCAATGGCGAACGTTTGTTACTGCGGCGATGAACTTGCGAGTTCCATAAGCCATAGAGTTAGTTAGTTAGTTAGTCTTATTTCAGTGTTTTCAAAACGTTCTGTATGTATTATCAGAACAAAAATCCCTTTGGGGTAAAAGGAAGAGTGACGCAAGAATCCTACTGATAAAAGAAGTGATATCGATTTTGCGAGTGATTTTCTTTGTGTGTCACTATGGCCGAAGTGTTTCCTTTGTAATAAAATTAATAAAATTAAAAGACTCTCTTCCGCTATGGTGACACAAAGAAAGTCACTCGCAAAATGGATAGCACTTCTTTTGTGAGTATGATTCTTGTGTTGTAGGTTCCGTATTTCGAAAACCGCAATTCCTTTTTTTTTTCGCATTTATTTACCCCTACGGAGCCCGCAATTGAACCCCAAAAGCCCCTGGTACCAACCATTTGGGGCTAAAGCAAAAGGGCAGACACATTTTCAATAATTTTAAAAATTTTGTGATTGGGCTTACAAGGCCATAACTTTTGAACCCCTTCACCGATTTGACCGTTTGAAAGATATTGAAGCGTAGATTACGATTCCGGAAGTTTCGGCAACCTATATGGTCTGGGGTCAGTGCTATCATCAGAAAGGTGAAATTTTTATTATTTTTTTCGAACCGCCCTCGTGGGTCCCAGGGAGGTCCTACTGGACCATTTTTTCTATGTCTTAGTATGGCAAAGAGCTTTCAAATGCAAGTTAAAGCATCAAAATCGGGCTTATAGTTCGCTAGATCCGAAATTAACTGTATATATGTGAGTGTCGCTAACAGACTCGTTTGTGAGCGTCACTCGAAGAACTATCGTTCTTCATGATACGTACGATTTTTGACATTTATATATTTCACTAATTACATCATTACTTTAGTCAGTTCACTGCCAGAGTATAGAATGTATGTCCCTTGTGCATTGATCTTATCCCGTACAACTGCCAATTTATTGTAGATTTCACCATGTTCATTTGACCGCACCAAACCTGTCCCAAATTCAGGTTCAGAAAATGTCTGTAAAACCTACTTATTTTGGGGCTAGTGATACACCTAACAAGGAGACTATTAATGCGATCATATCGAAACACCCTAAAATTTGCTGGGAGAATCTACGTCATATACAGAGGCAATATGTTAAAAAAAAGTTGGCCATATTAAGTGTTGAAATATTTATCAAAGTGTACAAAAAGTGCATTTTTCATGATCCAATCAAAAGCAGTCACTTCTGCTTCACTTTCGTCCTGAAATGAAACACTGTCGAGTTGTAGCGTCACCTACCACACCGCAGCACACCTCGGCAGGAAAGTATTTAGATGTCTGGTACCCCTGAAAATAAGAACTTTTTGTAAAATCCATTTGATTTTGCCCATTTTATATAAGAAAAAAATTTGCGGGGAGGTAGACCCCCCTAAATACATTCCTTACGTGGTGTAGGAGGTGACGTTACAACTCGACAGTGTTTCATTCCAGGATGAAAGTGAAGCAGAAGTGACTCCTCTTGATTGGATCATAAAAAAAAAAATTGTTCTCTTCGACCAATATTCCAGCTCCTATCTTGGTACTTTGCTGTTAATATGCGTAGCAATTTCTTTGTATATTACCTCTCTATAGGAGGTAGATTCTTCTAGCAAAATTTCAGGATAGGTTCGATATGATCTCATTGACAGTCTCCTTGTAATGTCACTTTTCCATGTACGCGATAACCGAATACTTCGTTTCTGATTTGATTGAGTTGTCAATAGAAATAAATGAACACTTATTTCAAAACGCATGCGGTGCACGCTTACATGAAAAGGCGGCCTCAGTTTTTATTTCATTGTAAGAAGTAATTCCGCATAAGCTAAAGAAGTGTTTAACTTATCCAGCGCTCGTGCTTGTATATCAGCATCAGGTTGTTATTAAAGTATAGGCCTAAGCTTTCGTGTCCTCTGATCCAGGTTAGACTATTTTATTATTGTTTACCCTTATCTATAATCACATGAAATGTATCATCGTCAAGGAAAATGCTTTGAATGTTAAAATCCGATATCTCTAATGTTTTTTATGACTGTTCTGGTGTCTGTTAAGGTAAGTACTTAAGATTTTTCTGTGCAAATTATTAACTGTTGATCTTGTATGGGGATAAATATGTAACGTTCTTGTGATAACTTGTCCGTAAATATGAATTTAAATAATAAAGATACTTTGAAAATTATTGGTGTTTCTGAATAATAATCAAAAGAGAGGTAACAGTCGTGACATCTAGTGTTTTCTAGATGACACTATTCGTGTGCGAACGATAAAGATAAACTGCTAGTATTAGAGATATGTTCAACACTTAAAGGTACTACAACTTCATTACAGACAACTTTTTTTACACTGGATTTCGCAATTCCGAAGTAGTTTTTGAAACGTGCAAAAGAACATATCTCCGTATACTTTAAATTGTA
Organism: Lepisma saccharinum; assembly: GCA_022664845.1. NCBI lineage: Eukaryota > Metazoa > Arthropoda > Insecta > Zygentoma > Lepismatidae > Lepisma > Lepisma saccharinum. Next base: position 6,377 of record JAGDQP010000031.1, read on the forward strand.
ACGCATACGGATGTCGTAATACTCGCAAATTTTCCACATTATACGTGGTAAAATTATTATCAGAAATCGTTGTCTCGAAATTATCAATTGTAAAGAACGTGTATATAATGGGGCTGTGCGATTTCTGAATTTCGTTATCAAACTTCATATCACTAACAAATCGATGAGTAAATGATATAGCGGACACTTCATATCGAGAAAATCGTTGAAAATTGAAGAAAAAAATTGGAAACCAAAAATCGTAATATCGTTGAAAATCGAAAAATTATTTGATATCGATATTCGATATACTAATTTTCGAGTTTTCTTGATGTACACCGATCGATTTGTAAAAAGTTGCACAATCCTATTCTCAGGGATTTTAGATGAATACTGAGTCTGTTGCTTCGTTTAAGAACATATTGGTTTATCTCCAGGGTAACCATTCACCCCCGGTTTCCGGGCAGTTTCCTCGGATTAAGGCATTTATCCCCGGCTATTTTTCTCCCTGATTTGAAGAATAAACATCATTGGAAAAAAAAAGTTTCATTTAGCAGGAAACATTCGAAATCGACTTCTTTTCAGGAATTTTGGATTTTCTACTTTTCTGATAAATACTTGAAATGTACTCTTTTTTTTTTTCTAAAATCACATTAGGAATTTTCTGTTTGAGTTAACCGCTTGTCATTTATGCACTCCAAATTCAAGGAATATACATTCAAAGTACAGAAAGGCTATTAACAATCTTTCATGAGGTGGTGGGGGGAAAAGAAAAAGTAGCCAAATTTGATGTTACAACAAGGAAGGAGTGAAATTATCCTGAGTCTTCTCGGAACCACTGGAAAAAAATTGGGCACCTTAACATAAGCAAATGTAAATTTATTGTCATTCGCCTCAGATAGAAATCAATCATGATTTATTGTAAATAGGAGATCAATCCTGCCAGATCCTTGTTCAGAAGAGCCTCCCTATCCAAGAAATAAATTAATTAGCCTTGCGAATTTTGAATTTATTTTAAGGCCTTTAGGCATATGAGGCTCAGGCCGGGATAGGGTGGAGAAAGGGTATTGGAAGTGGGAATCACACTCTCACTTTTCTAGTAAATACCGGGAAAATGAAAAATAATCATGCAAATTTTGAAAAAAGTAAGCACAATAAAACTCATTAGAACCTACCAAATAAAAAAAAAATAATTAGATTTTGAAAAAGGTTTTATTTTGTCGAAAATTTTGAAATCCCGTAAAGTGTGACGTGTTATAAACTCATCCTAAAACTCATCATCAATGAAATTGTGGTTTAGTTCATCCGATAGATATTCTTATGTATTATTGGTTTTACAGATTGTAAAAGTTGGATCAGTCCAGACATGGGTCATATTCACTCTTCGAATGAATGAATTATCGACAAACAGTGCTTAATCGACAATTATTATTTATACTGTAGGAACATCGGTGTTTATTCCGTAATAATTCTAAATATTGATAGTTATTCAGTCCACTGTATTTTGAAATAAATCCTCATTTTAAATCACTTCTAGTAGGCTACATTACATGGTAATCGATATAGCGTACCTATGGTTAAATAGCTACATATTGATTGTGTTGTTTATAAATGTGAACAGACATCAAATATGTCGACTCTAGATTCCAAAGCCCGATCAAGGTAATCGTGCCCCAGTAACACACATACGTGTTTTCAACGTTGATTCTAAGTTTATTTCGTTGATTAACCGTTATCGGCTGAAAAAAATTACGTTTAGTTTTAAACCATATTTCAACAAAGACGTCATTGTGTTGATAAGACGCTAATAGAACGTATATTCAATATGTTATTTTCAACTATGGTGTAATAGATTTTGTTTAATGTTTTTCTTACTAATGTTATGTCAAAAAAAAATATAATTAAAAACTAATTGAATGACACAAACTAAATTTCATGTACTCAAGTGCACGTTGAAAACAGATTGAATTTTAAACCATATATCAACGAAGATAGAATTTCGTTGATACGACGTACTTTCAACTATCATTCCTACTATGTCCTAGATTTGGTTTTACACTTGTATTTCTAATTTAATTGCTTAAACATTATAATTAAAAGCAAATACAATGAAAATACCTACATTTTTCATGTTCTCATTTGCATGTTGAAAACATTGAATTTTAAACTATATTTCAACGAATACTTAATTTCGTTAATAGGGCGCTAATCTATGATATAGGTTTCTCTTTATGTGTGTTTTCTAAGGCGACATATTACACTTATGGAGAGATACAAATTTAATAGTGCAGCGATGATCAAGGTGTTAAAGAAGAAAAACTGCACATAAGAAAGAAAAAAGTAAGTATTCTTTATTCGTATTCGTACATGATGGTGTACAACGCGTGGCAACTCCATTCTAGACTGCCTGTTAATACAGATACCGTAAAAGAGCAGTAATCTCACAACGTGGATCCATGGATGAGTATATCTTGATAAAAGCTACGAAGGAAATGAAACTAAATGTGTGTAATTCATGCTTTGTTTTGGCCATCTAAACCCGTTTCTTCATCGTTTTTTCTCAACCATTATTCAATGTCGAATAAACCGTTGAACAGGCGGACATTTCGGTACATTTACAACGTTAACATAACGTTTCGGTATTAACGTTTAATCCACGTATTTTCAACGTTCATGTGCTACTGGGTGTGTGGTCTGAGGCGTGAGGCTAGAGTCTCCAAGATTCAGGATTCGAATCCCGGCTGGGGCATGGACGTTTGTAGATTTTTAGAAACTTAACAGCTAAGAAAATCGAGACGGTTCGAAAACTTTAGTTATTAAAAAGGCCCAAAATTGCAAAGTTTACTGTTTATTTTCCAGTATCCAAAGGATTCCTGTGAACATTTTCGAATAAAAAAAAAGTTAGAGTTATTTTTTTATGGGTGCAGTGAAGACAGGGTATGCTAGGGCGCGCCGCCCCGTTACCCTTTCGTACATGCCAGAAAGCCGTCTACGTCTATCAAACACCTGTGTTTTGAAAGCCACGTTTTGACAGATTTCTTGTAGAAATAATACAATTTGTTTCCTGGTTAGGGCTTTGTGGCAAATAAGTGAAAATTTTAATATTATGCTGCCATTGCTCTACTGCAAAGGTAGGCCCTATATAAACATTAATTTATATGGTACTTATTGTCTAGTTCTGAGTTCTGTAGCTGCGAGGGAGTAGTAGTAGCGTGATCATAGGTGGGAAGACACTTTTAATAGCCAATGCGAGGCACGTAGTAAAAGCGCGAGTTCTCGCTGATTACTTGTGCACTTCCAACTTCACCCCCGCACTAGCCACGACCCCTCTCATAAGTCTATAGAACTCGGAACTGTACTATACCATACTCATACCAACAAACTATTCGTTAATCAAGCGCTCCGGTACCATTTCCCCGCCCCGCTACACCACTAAACCCGAAATATATATGACAGAAAATTGTAATCTTTTGTATATCGACACATTAAGGCCCAATGTTTCTCTGTACAAAATATTACAATGTGGTGTCATATATATTTTGAGTTATATACAAAAGATTACCTCAAACTTTCTTTCATTCGTCAATGTCACTTGTACCCCTTTACTTCTAGACAGCTCACATATTCTACCGTTTAATTACACTGTATAACAGACGAGTAACGTATCTGCAATCCAGAAGAAGTCGCGGCTTCTTTTTATATTGAGCGCTAAAAGGAACTCTCATAGTCTTGTCAGTATTGAGGTTTGTGTTGAAGTTAGTTTACATGTAAATTCCTGAAATTCGACAAAGAGCGCGTAGTTCTTCCAGTGGTATAACTTGGATTTATGATGAACGGGGGGACATTTTCATCACCTTCCGCAAACTGATTACTTAGATAGCAAATGTGAAAAGGGACGAGAAGCATGCTTTTTACAAACATGTGTGGAAGAAGAAAGTTCCGCCACTAATTACCCTTTATAAATTTAGATTTCCTAGAAGTATGACTGTTGTCGCATTTTAGGGTCCAAAAACTAGGAAGACGTTTTTAACGTTCATCCCACACACTCAATATAAGTTCACAGATTTTCCTTTTTTCTATTTATGAGACTGTGATTCTTGGAAACTGTATGATGTTCCATGAGCTACATAAATACTTGTGTGTAATCCATGTTGGTAGCTACAAATATTCTATTCTGGAGCGAACGAAAAGAATAAAAGTTTTATATTAAAGGCATAGACGCCTATTTAATCCTTGTTTTTTATTAGGAAGTCTTGGTTCGATCTCACACTTCATTTCATCTCTCGGTAATTACTTAGAGCTTTTATATGTATATATTTGTCCATACTACCGTGACTGAGGACAAAACAGAGATTTAATTATTTTCTTATTTTGTACTGCTGGGATGACTAAAAGTGTTTTTTTCAGGGGTGACCGGATCCATGTTATCCCCAGAGCACGAAAAGCACTTCGCCGAAAAGTTCCTAACAAATAACATACGGTAATAGTCTCATACTCCCAGGAAAGAAAGAAATACCGCGAAGCTGTGCAAATGCCGCGAAGGTGTGATCGGGTATCCAAGTTACAGTCAATGTGGTCATTTAAGTCAAGACCGGTTTACAGGGTCAAATGTCAGATCAGGTAACCTATATTAGGGTCAGGCCTTATCGCCTTATCATCAAAAGTGGCTCGGCTTCAGCTCTGCTGAGGTGCACTCAGCCTCCTATCAAATTGAGTACCAGAGTGTCCTTTCTATTCCTGGGTACTTTTGCAGGTAAAGGCTGTCGAGCGTAGGACTGGCATCTAACTTCGTGCTGTAGTTCGAGAATATATGGAGCGCTACTTCCACATCCTCCATGCGCATCGTCATGTACGCATCGCACGGGGAAACCTTTATCTTTGCACTGTAAAAAAAATACACAGTTTTTGCACACACCTTTGTTCAAACTTCTTTCAGGTATGTGCTCAAGAAGTTTAAGGAATGTGTATAAGCAGGACCGGATTAAGAGGGGTCTCAAGGGGCTGAAACTCAGGGCTCCAGTCGTTTAGGGGCACCGCCAAAAGTAAGTCAGTTTCTTTTACAAATACAGGGGCCCAAACAGAATCTTTAGTCCAGAGCCCCCAAATAGTTTAACCCAGCACTGTCTACAAGAAATAAAACATGTCGAACAATTCTTGTACACTCGCATTCAAAGAAAATGGTCGACGGAAAATATTCCAAGATCTAAAAGTAGTACAATCCAGCAACACCGGACTAATGCGTTCATCTTACATCTAGCAATATCAAATACTGCCTCAATATTGCCATCTAAGTAATTTGTTGATCTTAGAAAGATGCGTCAATCGGGCATTTTTTTATGATCTGAGTGCACATATTTTGTTGGCATTTTTTTAGTAAAGAAATTTACTACTACTATACACCGTTCACTCACATTTGCATCAAATTTCTTTAGTATGTAGAAAGAAAAGTGACTAATTTGTTATGGGTTCTGTATCTTAGTTAACTCAACAAACTATTATAAAAACGACCCAGGTTTTATTCTCGTTCTCGCCATTTTCTTTCATCTATCCTATAAGGTGACAAAACCATGTCTACACTGTAAAAAAATCAAATCTTACTTCTTGTACATTTTATGAAACGTAGACCTACATACTTTTTCACCTCCGATTACTACTTGAAGATGTTTTCACACAAATTAGTGATTAAGTAAGCAGCATTGGTAAGGGAAAAATGGTTGCGGGAGTTCGGTGAAAACAAATCGAACCTACGAGACATTGAGTGAATGTAATTTTCTACTTACATTGATGATGTTTAGTGCAAAATTGAGTGTTGCGGAACTTAGGAAGCCATTATTATGAATCAAATGTACAAGTAGGGCTTATATAGAAGTCATTAGAAGTAGATTAGTTTAAAGTGTTCAAGATGTGCACTTTTTTTTTACAGTGTAACTTGTTAGAAGCCATATAAAAGATCATTGAATTATTGTTTTTTTACGCATACGTTTGTCATATTGATGCATCAGTTTGCATACAAATTGGGCACCAACCATATTCTTCCAGTTCTTCTTTAAATGTGTCATAGGTGTTTCTAGTACCCATATCACACCAAGAAAAAGATACAGTTTCGACAAAGTACCTGGTATAAAAAGCAAAGCAAGATTTGCTTTCTTAAAATCTCAAACGTTCATATTTGAATGGCAGTAAGGCTGTACAATAGTTTCTTCTTTCACTGTGATGTTGCTTATAGTGACATCTGTGGACAAAGAGTATATTTTAATTTATTTATGGCTTCTGTACGATGACCATTATGTCCCGAATTTTAGTGTTTCTTCACGGTGTCCCGAGAAAATATTAAAATGTACCGAATTTCATAACTAAGGGCGTTTTACATTTGGTTTACTATGTGTTCCTCAGCGCTTCTAATTAATTAATAATAGGTGATCAACTAATTAATAATAGCTTAGTTATAATAACATAAATCAAAAATAAGTTTATTTAAACAAATAAATCATTAGTAAGTTATAACAACTCAACACAAACAAGGTAGGAAATTTTAAAGTTTTAAAGTTGATGTATTTTTTTTATTTTTTGAAGTCGAGGTAATTTTTGACAGAACGCAATTTTTAAACTAAATTTATAGTCTGAATAAAAAGGAAAAAAACTTTTCTTGGGTTTCTTACCCTCAAATCACCCGTAACGTTAGATCCTTGTAAAACCTGTCCCGAATTTTGAAAATATAGTCACCGTATTTACATACAACTATGATTCAGGCCGAGATAGAATAGGAAAAAGGATGTTGAAAGGATGCCATGGCCTATACAGAAAAAAAAAAAAGTTTGTGGTTACCAAAAAATGTTAGAACAGGGTCCACACACAAAATATAAATTCTCAATGAAAGTTTGTTTAAAGGAATTAAGCTGACGACACTGAAAAAGAAAATATATAACAACGCCGATCAGAAATAGAAGTGACGTTCCAGTATTTGGTAGTCTTTTTTTTAAAACAATATTTATTTCAATCTTCAAAAAATACAAAATCATTTCTATCTGAATATCGAACAAAATAATAAACACAGACTACCATCTATCTCTCAATATAGCGCTCTATAATAATTAGCGTATATCTTAGTTTTTTGTTCTCCCTGCATAGTCCAGTATTTCAAAAGCAAATCTTGAATATACCAATCCTCATTTTGTATTTTGCTTCTTTTTTTTTTCTAAATATATAACGTTTGAGCTATGAGCCACATAGTAACTTTCGTCTTGTGGAAGGGAGGGGGTTCTAAGAGATGGTCTAAAGAAGACCTGTTCTACATCCAAATCATCTGTATTACTTCTGTTTATACGACCGTAAAATTGTTTGCATTTTTTAAAATATTTTATAACGATTCTTGCATTCCACTAAATTGTGGCATAGAGTTTCCTTCTCCCCACATTGCTTACATTCATCTTTATCACTTATTCCTTTTTGTATTAAGTTTACTCCTATGTTAATTACACACTAAATCAAAAGAGCGGAATTTTCACTCTTTTTAGAGCGAAAAGCGGGACCGCTCCTTTTCGAGCGGAATTTTCGATCGAAAAAGAGTGGTTTCTAACAAAACATTATCGCGTTGGATGGAAAATGTACTCTTTCTAGATGGAATTTCGCTTTTTTCGATGTAATTTATTTTTTCACTCTTAAAAGAGCGGTTTTCTATTGAGTCGTCAAAGGTGAAAGATGGATTTCTCATATTTTTAGAGTGATTTGGTGCTTCAATTTCTCATCGTTTAGGAGTGAATTTTCTCATCTTTGTAGATCGGTTTGAATTCCACTCTTTTTAGAGCGATTTTTTAAATGCATCATGGGCATGGCTACTAGTCAACATTGGTCTTCGCCATTTGTAAAAGCAAAGGTTATCGAAAGACTAAGCTATACTGTGAAATTTATAGCGTTATGTATAGTTAAAAATGAGAATACAGGACTTTAAAACTTTTCTGTTAGTAAAATACACCAAAAAACGTCAGGAGTAAGATATGGACGTACAAGAAATCTTTCAACGTTGTAATCAAGTACCTGACGAGACGAAAGAAACAATTCCGAGGACGCATTCTCGCAGTTGGACCCTTGGTTGAGGGGTGAACGCGTTGGATAGCTGATCTAACGGTACCGGGTTCAAATCTCCTCCAGGTTTAGCTTTATTTTACTCATTTTCATTCACAAGTACACTACTTTTCTTTTTAGTACAAATGAATTAATGCTCCCTTTCGCACTTTTGTACATTTTATTGCGTCGTTTTCATGTTCACAAGATGTAAATTGTATCTGAGTAGATGGAAATTCATCTATACAAATACAAAATCTAGGTTTCCATTGAAATGGACTACCATAGATTTTCGCTATTTTTTCGAGCGGAAATTTCTCATCTTTGCTCCGATGAAAATTCGCTCTAAACGAGCGGTCACTCTCCGATCGATTTGAGCGGAATCCGCTCTTTTGATTTTAGTGTGAATAGATTGTTAATTTGAATAAACATTTGAAAGTGTATAATAGAGTTATCTGTTTATAAAAAGACGTTTTTACAATTTTTTCCCCCCATTCGTCTCGTAGATCAAGTTCTGTCCTACTTTTGTTTTCCTCCTCAAAACTCGTAAAGAAATTGTAGAAAACTCTTTGACAGAAAAAGTGTCCATTGGAAGTTTTCCAATCACCGCATACGCGAATACCAAGAGAATATTAGCAAATATCTTCATTGGGCCTCTTATCGATCTAATATTAATCAGTGCTTGGGTGTCATTATGAGATATAACTAACGGAATTGCATCATAAGATATGTTATCCCTATATTCGCATAGGATTTGAATCAAACGATGCGTTTGCAATGCCATCTCTTGCATCTTTCCATACTTCAAATTTAACACTCGTTGTCCTATAGATTTATACACCCTCCATTCCAAAAGAAACCGAACGTTTTAAAAAAAACAAAAAAACAATGTACATTTTGGAACAAATCATTTTTATTAATCAATGTATTCCCCTTCTGCATCTATACACATATTTGCACGCTCCAACAAGTTGTCAAACGACTTCTCCATGTCCTTTATTGGAATGGTCTTTGGGACGGCGGTCGTCGCCTTCTCAATGGCTTCAATCGATGCGAGCCACTTTCCTTTCATCGCCAAATGCAGTTTCGGGAACAGATAGAAATCGCACGGAGCGAGATCTGGTGAATAGGGCGGATGATGCAAACGAATAATGTGATTTTTGACCAAAAATTCAGTTACAAGTCGCGAACGATGTGATGGTGCATTATCGTCCAAAAGAGTCCAACTGCCGATTTCTCGATATTCGGGCCGAATACGACGAATTCTTGCCAGCAAACGCTTCATGACGCCCAAGTAAAACTCTCCAGTGACTGTCTGGCCGGGCTGAACAAATTCTTTGTGGATAATTCCTTTTGAATCGTAAAAACAAATCAGCATCACCTTAACTTTTGACTTCACCAAGCGACTTTTTTTGGGTGGTCCTTCATCCGGCGCTCTCCATTCAGCACTTTGCCGCTTTGTTTCGGGCTCATATTCAAAACACCACGTCTCGTCACCAGTTACAATCGATTTCAAGAAGTTTCGATCCTGCCGAGCACTTTTAACAATGTCTTTGCAATGCGCAATTCGATCAACTTTTTGGTCTTCGGTGAGTTTGTGTGGTACAAACCGCGAATTAACCTTCTTAAGGCCCAAAACTTCGGTCAAAATGCGGTATGCGGTTGTTTGAGGAATGCCTAATTCCATTTCAATAACTTTCACCGACGCTTTTTTGTTATGTTTGATGAATTCACGCACTTTTTCGATGTTTTCTTCCGATAATCCGGTTCTGGGACGGCCTGATCTTTCGTCATCATCCAGCGTCTCTCTACCCGATTTGAATCGCCTGAACCACTCGTAAACTTGCGTACGGGATAGACACTCATCACCATATGCATTTTGTAGCATTTGGTGCGTTTCAGTAAAAGGTTTACCCAGTTTAACACAAAACTCAATTGCATCTCGTTGTTTGAAACTCATTTTCCGACCGATGTACACAACACACTGACAGTTGAAACGCAATAACTTTGTTGCCGTGCATCCAAATGTCATGACATTTATACCAGTTGTCAATGAGGGACTACGCCATCTACCGGTAAAATATTACAACAGATGGCACTAGTGGTACTATTTGTTTTCAAAAGTTCGGTTTCTTTCGGAATGGAGGGTGTATAACTTCTGTTCTCTGAACTCTTAACATATGATTATTCCATAAAAAGAAACCAATATATTCATCCACCTGAGGCCAAAAGCGCCTGGGGAAAGGTAATATCGATTTTTGCATTGGAAAATATAGTTTACTTAATACAAGAATATTTACAACGTGAGTTCTGTCTAACAAGGAAGATAAACTTTTTTTTTTTTAAATGACAGATCCGATCCAAGAATTTTCATAATTTGCTGGCCTGTCTTTTGTACTGATTATTTTTTTTAATATCAGAATTCCATATTATATCCAGTACTTTCATAGTTTCCTTTTAATTATCACTTAATTTTGACTTCAAGTTTAAAGCTCCAATCTTTTTTTTTTTTATACCGTATTAATATCATCTAATTTCCTGAACACTTCCCAAAGGTTCAATATCATCTTAAATTCTTGATCTGTTTGAACTATGAAATTTACGTCATCCGCCTACATCAAAGTTCTTAAGGAATTATTTGTTAATTTTATTCCAGGTAAAGAATTATATATTGCTGTTGCTAATGAAACCACCGCAACCCCATATAACACAGATGCGCACGAGTATCTCTGTATAACACACCTTTATTTAATTTTATCTTGTATCCTATTTTTTCATTTATCGGCATTTTAACATATCTATTCCTATATAAATCCTTTTAAACAAAGCTATTAAAATTTTCGGAAATTCATAATTTTCACGACGCTGTAACAGTATGCAGTAGGTGTTATCATGGACAATGATAATATGAACTTTTTTGTTTGATATGAAATAAAATATGTGTTGTGAATCATGCTAGAATGAACTATTGGCTTGCAATGTTGTAGTTTCTGATTTAAAGATTTAAATGATGGATATAGAACGATAGGGCGGAAGAAGTGCTTTGAGCATAGAGTTAGGAAGAAAATAGAGATAACATAGATGACGTCACGTGAAGCCAAATTCGGTTCATCGGCAGCCATCTTGTGCGGCCCCATTAGAGTTCCTCTATACCGAGTGCTGTGAGGATTGCCTTTTTCGATAGAAGATGAGTGCACCTGAGAGAGACAATACTCGGAAAAGAGGGTCTCTGAATATGGGGCCAGAGAAGATGGCCGAAATGCCTCGTCCCTTCCGTCTCTTGGCTTCATTCCCCTCTCCAACAAAACAGAGTAAGGTTCCCTCTATTTATATTCCTAACTCTATGGTTTTGAGGAACGAGTTTCCAAGAAATAAAGAAGATTGGCGTGTTTCAAACTTGGTAAATATTAAATATTTACATTTAATCTCTGTGATTTGTTTCAGAGCATTATAATTTACTTCAATGAATACAAAAACTAAAATTTTGTATTTGACAGCTACTAAAAATATTAATTCAACAATAATGAAGAATTGTTGAATATTCTATATTGAATCAAAAAGGTATTAAGATTTATGCAAATACGGATCTTTGATTTTTATATTAATGATAATTAAACTAAGTAGATCTTAGAGATATTACAGCATATCCCACGAAAGGAAATATATCTAAGAGAAATGCATTATTTTGATATTAATGAGCTAGCCTATTCGATTGTTGATAGTAAGCATTGCTTAGACCAGTGATTCTCAAACTTTTTTTGACCACGTAGCCCTTGTAACCCAAATAGGAAGCTGTGGAGCCCCCAACATATTTTGCTAGACCCGGTTTTTGTAGACTAGACAGTGTAAATTATTTTGTTCACGTACAAGCCAATGACCCTAACCTCGTAGTTCAGTTGGTAATGTCGCGGACTTCGGATCAACAATTGAGGAGGTACACGAGTTTGAACCCTGCTGCTAGCCATCCTGATAATTTTTCCATAGTTCTCCTCAGTTGATCAGGAGAATATCGGGATGGTATTTCAAGGCCCTGACCACTATTTCCTAATCTCTATCCTCGAAAGAGTGGTTAACTTAGGTCTTACTTTCGAAGGTGCACCACAATTTTATATTCCTATTAATAAAAAGAAAGTAAATTTACAGAAACCTATATTTATAACAATTTAGAGGTAAACATTACAGGCTCGTAACTTCTTCATTTAATTAAAATGGAAATCAAATTCAAAATAGTGTTTATTCTTCAGATCACATTTTGATTTTCTAATATTCTGTTATTCTTCGTGATCAAGAACAATGACCATGAACAACAATGAAAATATATAAATGCACGACAATATTTCCTTACTCTAAAAATATTGGTTTAATCACCTCAATGCAACAAATTCAGTTGCTTTACTACTTCTACAAAATTCTTTTACGTCTGCCTTTATGGAAGAGATTTGAAGTCGCAAGTCAGGTTCAGCATCCAGTCTGATGTGTTTCCAGTTTCTGTAGAAACTCAGGCCTTCACCAGTCTCTCACAGATACATACTCTGTGTATCCGTTATCTCCGTTTGATCTTGTACTTTGCAGTAAACCGCATTCATGTTTTTCCTACTGTTAGAATTGAAAGAGACATTAGAGAATATGTTTCCAGCCAATTCTAATATCGATGTTTGAAAAAAAAATCGTTACGCTCTTGTCATCGCCACTTTCTCTTTGTGGTGGCGTTTTCTATCTACTTGCTATTTTCAAAAATTAAATGGATGCATTGAAAATCGGATTCAGTTGTTATAACTTTTATTTTTTGAGATTGGCAAATATCGCTGAGTGCCATTAATACGTGATTTGAGGCAAAGCGTACAGACAAAGCGAAAAAGAAATGCCTAATCTTAGTGAGACTAATAGTAATAATAGTCGTTCATCTGCTCGAAGAAGCAGAGCGAATTCTAATATAAACATATCTTCACATACAAGTACAGATTGGATGATAACGTGCCCAACAAGTACGTTACAGCGTAGAACTAATAGCTATAATGACATTATCGTCGACGATTTCAAAATCTGTTTTCAAAAATTATAGGGGAAAGGTGTCACCTCCGATAGCATACAAGCTCCTGCCCCGTATATTCATGACTTGAACGTATATAGAATTCATATATTTATACCGCTTTGACTATACCACTTTATGTAAGATCGATTCCATCATATTTTTCAATCTGTTAGCCAAGTACTTAATGAGTATCTTCGTGTCAACATTTTGTAAATGTATCATACGACAATTTTGAATAGAAGATATTTGAATATTCTTTAATAAAATACCGATAGAAGTGAAGAAATTTCTCTCCAACTTTGAACACTCCCAGAATGAGTTGAATACTTTAACCAATTCTTGTATTCAAATTTTCTGGTATTTTATAGTCCACAAAACTTTTGTTTTTGTAAACTTTTATTTTTATATGGGCCAGTTTAGTAATTGTTGGACTTCCGGTCGTCACGATTCTCCCTTAGCTGTTAAAATCCACACCCATGTCCCAACTGGGACTCGAACGCGGGACCTTCGAGCCGATGGCCTACCGCCGCATACCGCTCGTCCACCCGGCCGGCTTATAGTCCTCAAGCCGCTAAGTCCATCCCAATCTCCACTGGATGAAATATTAACTGATTTATAGCTTCTTTAATTTCCCTTTCTGTAAAGGCTTGCTTCAAAATATGTATTTTCTCATCATTTAAGGTTTTGAGACTATTCAGGTTAAATTCTTTTAAAACAACAATTTTCCCCTTCGCTTACTCGTAAAGTAATGAATATATTGATTTCTTATACCATCGTAGATAGTAGGCCCACTATAAAAGTTTCCATCTTCATCTTGAACACCGCTAAAAACCTTTCTTCTCTACGTTTTGTCTCTTATTACTGTTTCAAGAATTGAAGTTTCTTGTATTCCACATTTTTTAAATTGTTTTATTGAAACCATTTTGTTTATATCTTAGTAATGATTCAATTTTACCTTGAGTTTTTCTTACTTGAGGTAACCATATTAAATCACACATTGCCCTTTGATTATGCTCTTGAAGTAAAGCCTGACAGTAATCTAACATTTTTCTTTTATCTTGATGATATTCTCTTGAGAAGGCTTTATATCCATAAATAATATGTTTTTCCTTCCCCATAATTTTAATTCCTCCTCATTTTTTTTCCTTTATAACAGCTTTCATCCTTCCATATCTCCTTGGTTAGATAGTCGAAATTTTCATTTTCCAAGAAATCCGAATTTAACTTCCAAAAATGTGAATTAAATCGATGGAGGGGCAGTTTCCACAAGTAATTTACGCATACCCGTTCGTGATCTGACAAACCCAGCTTAGTCACCGTTATATTTTCCAATGTCGGAATCACCGCTTGACTATTGAAAATGCAATCTAGTTTCTTTTACATTTACTATTCATATAAGTCACCATTTTATTCAGGATAAAAATATTTAAAACTTCACAAAAGTAAAACGACTCTATTATTTTTCAAAACAAGGACTGAAATTATTTCTGCTGTAGACGCTGACCGTACGTAACCCGAGTTCATATCCCTAACAGGATCATGCTTTTATTACAGTAACTTTGTAATTGCACTGCTAAGTTTTGAAAAGTTTCTTCCCTGATGATGTTCATTTTTTCCACTTTACATATAAACATTAGAAATTGTTATTACTTCTACGTGAATAGCGTACATTCTCCCATTTGGAGAAATGTAAACATCCCTTATAACAAAGTCAGTACGAACGATGGATCCAACGCCAACTTTTTGTACTATGTCAAAGTTTTTTTTAAATATTTATAGTTCCTAACATGTAAGTCATTATAAATTATTTCTTGAAAGGCTAAAATATGAATATTTATTTCTCTCAAACTTTTAAAAATATAATACATGTATTTACTTTCATTATAGCTCTGGTAAATATTTAAAGTAGCAATTTTCAAATTATGGTTATCCATCCGCGAGGTCACCACGTTCAATGTCATAATGTGGTAGGTGTCCCCACAAAGGATTGGAGATACCCGCGACTAGGTTGGTATGCTCGGAAACCAGCTCCATAACTGGCAACATTGTGGACAAGTGACGCCACCTGACGGATAGACGAAAGACTCTCTTTCACTTTGTCTGGCTACGTGTGATAAAGTAACGTTTTGCACAAGCTCTTAGGGCTGATTTTCTTTCAATCTTGCGTTGCTTGCGATTTAGGTGAGTAGCCAATTCAAACACTTGTTACACTTACCATACAAGAAAACACAGTAAAACACGTGTTTCAATTAGCTACTCACCCAAATCGCAAGCAACGCAAGCTTTCATGAAAATCAGCCCTCAGTCCGATAGAACAAAATATATTTACTTGCCGGCTAACGCTTTGTGAAATGCATTTATGTGTTATACATATCAGCTCTTGGTGGATCTAGTCATAATCCTAGAGATTGTTTATTTGTAAAAAAAATCAATTATCGTATTGATATTTTCATACCAAACACTTGCTTCGTTTGGAAACGCTTTTTTGATGTTATAAACTTCCATTTCACTTACAGGATTAAAACATAGTTGTGGATTGTCTAATTTTCAACCTAATATCATTTGATATATTTTTACATTGGCTGCTAAGAATTCCCCCATACCCGTAAAGGGTGTATTGATTTTATTTGCAACCTTCTGAGGGTCTATTATGGGATGGTCAAATTCATCTTCATTTATCGAACTAAATTGAACCAATTTCTTAAAATATATTCTACGTTTCATAATGTTCCATGTCCATTAGTGTTAGTTCCAATTCGCTAGATAGCATCAATGTAGTAGTTAGTTTTACCATTTTCTATAGCCTTCCGTAACGTGTTTCGGCAGACCCTACCCTTTATATTTGTCACGAAGGTATAAGTTAAAATTGATTTTTAGTTCTCTTTCTCGAAAATATATCTTTTTCGTTGATAGAATTAAAGATAGCCGTAGTTATCCATGACTGGATTTTAACTTTATATTTATATTTACTTTAACTTGTTCCATACATTGTACAGAGTTTTCTTTTATCGTCTGAAGACGTCTGTGAACTTGGCACAGCCCACCTTAAATTTTGAAAATGTGACTGCTCAGTTCATTTGTTTAGCCATTTTGAGCGCTTGTTTACGCCTGGTTTGGCCATATTTTAAAAAATTAATGGGTTAGGCCAGGTTCACGCTCCCCGACCCAACTTTCAATTTTGAAATTCTGACTGCCCAGTTCGTTTGTTTACGTTTGTAAACAAACGAACTGGGCAGTCAAAATTTCAAAACTGAAAGTTTGGCCGAGGAGCGTGAACCTGGCACAACGCATTATTTTTTAAATATGGGCAAACTAGGCCTAAAGAACGCCCAAAATGGCTAAACAATCGGTAAACAAACGAACTGGGCAGTCAAAATTTCAAAATTTAAGATGGGCTGTGCCAAGTTCACAGACGCCGTCTAAAGTGTGTTTAAGGCGTCTCTTGAAAAATTGAGTTGCATTCTTCGTTAATCCCTAATTAACATCTTTTAATCTTTTGTTTTACCTGGAATAATTGCGAACAGCTATTTTCTTCACAAATTCTGTGATCACGTGGTGTAAACTGTACGCGTAGTCATTTGTTCCTGGTTGTATGGCTATATTTATTATTTTTGTAATGATATGATCTATTATAGTGTGAGTTCTACGCACGGCGGCACGGTCATATACATCGATACATCGTATGCATAGGTATTTAACATGCTTTTGTATTCGCTTCTTTTGCGTTCATTATTCAGATGAATGTTACTGTCCGCAGTGAATAGGCAATATTTACCTTCATTAATCTTGGTTTGTATTGAATTTAGACAATTTTTGAAATATTCGTATTTTCTTTTTGTTGGGAGATCTATAAATATCATCTAAAATCATTTTATTAGATCAGAAATCAATCTGTAACATATCACATGATTCGGCCTGAGCATGTATAAAGACCATAAATAAAATTTAAATTCAAATTGTTCATAACGTTGAAATCCTTAGTTACAAAGTAATTTAATGTTGACTGAATATCGGTGCTACTTCGTCATGTCAATTATATGGATTCATTTTAGTGTAGTTCTTTTTATTGTATTTCCATACACGTAGTTAGGAATAGAATCGCGCTGTTGCAAAACTCATTATGTCCTGGCTGGCACTTTTCCAGAAATCAAGGATATATGAAAGGATTTTGTTGGCGTCTTACCTGGGAAAGTGTTTTCTCCTTAACATTGAAAGGGTAAATAATGAGTTAATAACTTGATCATAGACTCATATTAAAGATTAAGATATGAAGAATTCACGATAGCAAGATCTTATTTTAAGCGTTTATGCATGTAACGGGTTTTGCAACCGGAAGAGTTACTTTAATTCTTGTCGATTAAGAAGATCTGTTTTGTTTACTGCAATAATTAAGAACCCACTGTTTAGGTCACTAAAAATTGATAAAAACTTATAATACTTGATATAGATGTTGAATATTCAAATATAACAACGAAAATGCTTTAGGGAGGTCGAAATCAATTACTTCTGTACTGGTAAAGTAAAGTATATCCTATGTGTTAGTGTATCTGATAAATGAATCTTCTGTACCAAAATTTATCATTTCTACAATTTGAATTCATTTATGGCCATTAGGTACCTTTGTCCCAGTCTGGTCAGGATCAGGTTTAGGATGGAGAAGGTATCGGCCATAACCTTACTTAAGGTTCAACTCCAGCATTCGTCTGGTGAAATTGAAGGAAACTTGAGAAAACTCAGTCAGGATTCAAATTCGTGTGCCTGCCACTCTACAAATGTACTATTGATACTACTCACAAAACTTAATACTGTCTATAACTACTAGTTATGTCCAAGGAAATTACAGGAAATAAAGACAGTATTCGCACTTAATAAATGTTTCCCACATCGGTACAGTTTTACTTTACCATTACTCTGTCTTGAGGTGATCTACCTACATGCATAGATTGTCCCATTCGAGTCAGTTCAGACCTCCCAATTAACTTGTCTCCTCTTTGCTACCGCCATACCCAATAGTCGTTTTCTTGCTGATGGTAGAATGATATAGTTTGCTTACAGTTGAACGAAAAAAATTGGATAACAGCCATCAGTCCAGGATAAATAATGAATAAAAGCAACAGATAACCTACCACATTTATATATTTATACACAAAGCTTTTTTTTCGTATATACATACTGTACAGAATGAAATTATGGAACAATAATTACATTACGAACATTCCTACTTTGAGAGTTAAAATTTGAAAAAGAAATATTTAACTTTCAATATTTTTTTTTATAATTTCCTTATTTTCACAGATATATTACCAATTAAGCTTAGACTGACAATAATACAATTCTTTTCTTGAGATCTACAACTGTCGAATTATTGATATCAGCTTGCATAATCATATTTTAGGTTTCTTTTTTATAATTTTGAGAATATCTCTATCAATATATACAACGTTTTACATACATACAACAAAGGGTAGAACTACACTTTTGTGGGGGGGGGGTTCACATAAGGGAGCAAAAATGAAACACATGCACTTTGAGGAATGTTTTCAGGTTATTTGTTTTCATATACTTTAAATATGCAGTTTTAATTATTTTGAACCCATCTTGAAATATCTTCAATATACCTATTTGCTTCTATTTATTTGTCGTTCTTTTAATAAACTGTTGGCAAGGCTTGACCTTTTGCTATGTTATTTTAACACCTTTTAAACGTTAAGATAAATGTATTCTTTATGTATCAACCTGTTCAACGGCTCAACACCACCTTTTTTATGTTGGCCAGAAGAAAGCATTGGACCATCTAACGGAGAGTTACTGATCGTAGTTACTAACTGTCTTTGTTAATTTCTTTTACGTTGATATTCTATATGTAAATTTTTCATCTGTTTACAGCTGGATATGAACCCAGAACTTTCCGTTCTTTAACCCGTAACTCTGACCTCTTGGTTATTGTGGTAACTTCATGGTGACAAATATTTTACCATTCATTTTATATTACGAAGACTATTTGAAAATGTTTATAGGCTGGAATTGCTCCATAGTGGGATTGCTGATTGATTCTTGTGTACTACTGCTAAAGCTGTTTCGTTTATTTTTCTCCCCCATGCCGATGCGTCGTGCTGATTTCTCTCTCCATCTTTTCAACCATTCTTACTTCGGATAAACCGTTAAAAAGGTATTCGAATACGTTAGAATTATGTATCAAAAACTTAGTTTTCATCCTCAACTTCTTAATGATGAAAATTGCCCTTATTCTTGCTCATAAGAAGTGACGTCATATGCTGGTGAGCCGACGTCTTTATTTGTGCCGGTTCCTGTCAAAGAGGTGGCTCAAAGGTGACGTCCGCATCTTTACTTCAGATAGTCTTCGTAGCATAAACACAATAGTCAAATATTATTCGCTGTGAAGTTGCCTCAATAGACAAGTGGTTAGAGTGACGAGGTGCAAATTGGAAGGTCCTGGGTTCAAATCCAGCTGCAGTTAGATGAAAAATTACACAACAAAATTAATATATCAACGTAAAAGAAGTGAACAAAGAGAGCAACTATGATCAGTAACTCTCTCTCAAAAGGCCCAATGCTTTGTTTTGACCAACTGAAAAAGGTGGTGTTGAGCAGTTAAGCAGGTTAACATATACAACGTTAAAAATGTTTCTAAAATGCGTCCACTTCTTGACGATGAAGACTTTGTTGATTCTAAACGTCTAATAAACCGTTGAACATGCGGAAGATTACGTTTCAGTATTAACGTTGTATCCACCGTTTTTCAACGTTTGT
The DNA here is from genome assembly GCA_022664845.1 of Lepisma saccharinum. Classification (NCBI taxonomy): domain Eukaryota; kingdom Metazoa; phylum Arthropoda; class Insecta; order Zygentoma; family Lepismatidae; genus Lepisma; species Lepisma saccharinum. The sequence continues at coordinate 26,220 of JAGDQP010000031.1, forward strand.
GTGCTACTGGAGAATCCTCTCTGAGTGACAGCCTGATGGGTATACTTCTTCTTTTTCGTTCTTTTTTGTTTACTAAAATTGAAAATATTAGGTTTCTCTTAAAAACCTTTGTCCTTTTTAAATAAAAAAATTGCAGGTCAGTTGTCTTCACATGGTATATTTACTTCCCTAATAACAATACGTTTTTTCTCTATATATGTATGTAGAGAGAAAATTATATTAATAGTATAATTTCTTTAATTTATGCTCATCATCGGTAAGATTTGTATTCCAATTTATCTCATACGCCATTTCATATTTATTAAATATTCCTTATATAAATTCCTGGTTAATGTGATTCAGACTATCAAACCTTATTTTCTTTTCTAATTTTGTTTCAATTTGAATTGCATGCAACTGTTCTCTAGTGAGTATGAAAATTTACTGAAAATAATTCAAAATGAATCGTAAATGTCCAAAATAAATACACCTATTTGTAAAAAATAGAAATAAAAGACCCATAACTTCTAATTCCATTTATTCGAATAGCTGCGGTCAGATAGGTTCTAATCAACATTTTTTTGTTCACAGTCCTGTTTCCATACTAAAACATTGTTCAGTACATGCAATGAGCATTGTCTTAATTAAGTTTACGTTGACGAAATCAGTAGAAAAAGGGCTCAAAAGGGTTTGCAACTTTGATTAACCGTTATCGGTTGAAGAAATTACATTTTATTTTAAACCATGTTTCAACAAAAACTTGATATCGTTGACAAAACATTAATACGAACAATGTATGACGTGTATTCAACAATGAACTGTTATTTTCAACTATGGTATACATTTCCTTTCATGTGGTTCTTTCTAATTTGATTATATGAAAATTATAATTAAAAGATGATTGAATGACATAAGCTAATTTTCATGTTCTCTTTTGCATGTTAAAAGCAGACTGAATTTTAAATTATATTTCAGCGAGGATATAATTTCGTTGATATGTCACTAATATGATGTGTTTTCAAGTTTCGTTTTAAACTATGACATAGACTTAGCTTCTCATGTGTCTAAGACGATTTTAAGTTCTGTTATTTCTTTCATTCTGCACAAGTGACCTCGTTTTATATATGAACAATTATATTGTAAGTGTACTTTAGAATCAAGGCTATATAGATTAAGTTGTACAACTAATATTTTATCTTCTATCCTCAGCACATTCAGCGTAAAATATCATTAATAAATAGGAATGTTTTCACTACTTACTGGAAATTAATTCATAGTACACCCTCACAAACTTACAATAATTATTATGCTTTATTCTTTTTACACTAATCACTGTTGAAAATAAAGCTTTGATAGTGAACAACGATCTGCCTTTCAATTTTAGTGACAACCAAGTTTCTCTATGTAATCAGAGTCCAACAATAGCTATAAAAGTAAAATATATTTTCATCTGCAAGAACAGAGTTTCCAAATATCTAAATTCATTTCCATTTGGGAAAAAAATACCAAGTAGTTACACTCAAGATAAAATTATTATGTTTTACTATTAACGTTATTTGTTGTCAATTAGCAGTAGAAAATAAGGAGACAGAAATAGTAAGTAGGTCTAATATTTATAAAGAATTAGTAAGTAATTTTTGTTTTCACTTAAATGTGTTTCTAGTCTTATTTTTTTATGTGAACACAATAATCACTACACATAAAAATACAAACATCATCAATATAATTGTACCTTTTCGGTAACGTACTTCATGGCTTTATTACAAATTGATTTCATTTTTATTTTTATTTTGATTAATATTGATTAGAAGCAATGACCAACCTAATATCCTTTATTTTTTCTTAAAATAAATGTCTATCAAGAACGTATGTTTTCATAATTTGGGAACTAGTGTAAAATTTAATCAAGTGTTACTTGCGTCATCTATTACAAAAATATGAATTATTTCAATTGCCTCATAACTCGAATTTATTGAGAAATTGTGCCAAAGAGCGAACTATAAATTATTGTAAGTATTAAACTTGTCCTAGTGTAAAAAAAATCTTAACGAATTGCTTTAGCATCAACAATTTAATATGATAACCTCTTTTTTTACAAACTGATTGTGAGAAAATATGACGAGATCTTGCAGGCCGTAATAGATCTACTAGAAATAGGCAGTGCCATCTGTTAGCTAGTTTTTAAACTATAAATTTTACTAGTAGAGATAAGGTTTGAAAACCGTTGTTTAAAGTAATCTTTGGTGTTTTGCATCAGGTATAATGAAAAAAAAAATATCTAATCTGTTATCTTACCCATTTCCGTGAAATTTGTAAAACATTAAAAATGCAAAAGGAAGCAAAACAGAATAATTATATATATATTCTTTGAAAAAAAAAAAGCATATATACGTGACAGATCGTGAGAATCGAACAAGAGGTCTCCCAGCTTGCAGTCGAATAGCCCTACACCAAATGGCCAATCCAAAACGGATCGTTTTCCATGATCTTTTATCCTCATCTGTTTCTGAACACGTAGCAGTGTATTAGAACTGAATTTTATTTATGGCCTTTAGCCATCTAAGGCTTAGACGGATGGTAGAGGAGAGCGGAAAGAACGCGGGAACGTATCGGCCAAGGCCCCAGTTGAAGGTACCATCCTGGGATTTGCCCCGTGTGACAGAGAAACCTTAGTCAAGATGTTCGGCCGCTGGGAACCCACGACCTTCCGTTTATTTTGTCTTAATTGACAGAGCACATGTGTTGAAATAATAAATAGAATTGAGTCCACATGTCCTTTCTAATTCAGTCACCTATGCTATTTTCTTAGCAGCTGAAACTTTTTAAATTAATACATTTTCATTTACTTTCTAAACCAAATAACGCAGGAATCCTCAGGAATATTTACTATTTTCTCTTATTACGAACTACAATATTAAAAAAAAACTAAACGTTCTTTACATCATGACATTATGTATAAATAATAAATAATGTAGTTGTACATGTATTTCCGTAGAACTTCTTTTTATTTCTTTAGAGCAGCAGACTTAGTATCATCTACTTTCTTTTTCAGCATACCCAAATCTTGCACATTTTCGAGAAAAGACTTATGCGCCATGAGCATTTTTTCGGGTTCCATATCCTTTTTAAGTTCTTCCATGTCTCTTTTAAGTTTGGCGCGACGATTTTGAAACCACGTGATCACTTGCGCGTTTGTCAGTCCTAGTTGCTGCGCAATTTCGTCCCTATCCGCTGGCGATAAATACTTCTGATAAAGAAACCGTTTCTCCAATCCAAAGATTTGATGATTTGTGAAAGCTGTTCTTGATTTTCGCTTCTTTTTCGGTTGTTGTCGATTGTTGAAGAGGTTCAGATGATTTGATTGGCCATCTGAAAAGAAAAGAAAGAATGATTGTATCAAACGTCATTGTTTTATATTGTTCTTAAAAATAGTAAAAACATTTATGGCAATAATATAGTAAAATTTGAATCAATATATACGGCAAGTAAGTACGATGCTATACGAATCCAAGGTCATTACCGTGACCTTACCTGAGTGTCTACGTGCCGCTCAGGACAACACAGGTAAGAACAAAATATAGTTTCTATAATTTGTGAGAAGCCATCTATAATAATGTAGAAACATTTGAGTAGCTTGAAACCTGATATTGTATTGCTTACTGAAAAATTTAATGAAGACAGCACTCTTAGTAAGGTTAGTATGAAGTAACGATCTCTAAACCTAGATGGCAGCTCCAGATGTCCGTTCAAATATTTATTTCCTTTTTTTGTTTATTGATAAAAGAAGTTTGTTTTAGATTTGACACAACATATTGGGAATTGTTCACCTGGGCTACACTACATATAATTTTCATATGAAGGTAGAAAAGTTCAAAAAACTTGCTTACAAGCAAACATCTCGTAATAATAATAATTGTTATTTATTTATTTGATTTTCTTGCAAATTACGAATTTATTCTCATAGATATAAATTCGTAATTTGCAAGAAAACTTCAAAAACTACTTTCACCTGTGTGATTAGAGACGTGCCAACGGACACTGATATGACCGAACTTAAAACTCATCTGAAATCAAAAATTCCTATAACCAACTTAACCAGAATCAAAGGAGATAGAGGTCCACTTCCGCTCGTCAGAGTATAAACAAAGGATCCTTCTCTGGTGAGCGACCTCATTTCCAATGGAATAACCATAGGTTTCAATAGGTACAAGGTAGAGGCATCTAAATCTGTTGCTAGACCTTTTCCGTGTAGAAAATGTTACAAATACCATAATAGTGGAAATTGTCCGAATCAGCCTACTTGCTACAGATGTGGACAATCCCATCAGAGTCACACATGTGAAATTGCGCCCAAACCTAATTTTTGTGCATCCTGTAAAAATACTGGACATAGAACGGCCAGCGGTTTCTGCCCTCTTCGTCCTAAAAAAAGCCATTCAAGAACCTGCCAAAAAGATTTTTAGATCTTCAGATTTCAACATGAACAAAAAATCTTCAACTATTCCGAACAATCAAAATCCAAAATCACCAGTTAACCAAGAGGAAGTTCAAACAATAGTTAAAGATGCAGTAGAAGAATATTCATTACAAATAGCCAAATGGGTCACAACAATTCTCTCATTAACAATACCTGACAACTTAAATAATCAGTTTCACACTGCCGTAAATCAGGCTTCAGAGGAAATGTGAAATGTCGTTTTAACATACTGAAATCTGTGGACGGACACATTTTTGTTGGCAAAGAATCATTCACAAAAAATAAAAAACAAAATTCTAATGAATTGTCATAGAAAGACATCCATATATCAAAATAATATCATATGTCAAATATAGAGTACTTACAGAGGAACGAACGTAAATTCTTACTTCAACTTTATCTTTACAAAACATGAAAATTTCTACATAAGCTTCCATGGATGGGTGGGCAACACTACTCATATGATGTGAACTATTAATGCAAAGAAGTGCTCAAAGAAGAAGAAGAAGAAGTCCTGCGTAAGTTCAACTGCGTGATTCCTGATCCACATCCTGAATTCTAACCAAATTTACAAGAACCTATAATTTTAACCTTACTAACAAATAGCTATTTGCCTTTGCAGGGGCATTTCTATTTCTAATTTCAAATTCAAGACAAAAATGATTTCTTTGATTGTTTGTGGGGTGGGTGTCTGGTGTCCGGGTCATGAGTTCGATTCGTGATATCTCAAACAAGTTTTTATAAATCTAATTAAATAATAAAAAATTCCAAGGACGAAAGTGGCCTTAGTGGCCAGAAGTCCAGCTACGGTGGCCCTGCGGGCCCTTAGCATTTTACTTTAGCGGCGACGAATTTATTGAAATTTAGCCATGTAAACCTTTGTATCGTGACTTCCTGACTTCTTCCAGGTAATTCATTGGTTCAAAAACTTTTTTACAATGTTCTTTACATGTGAATAACATTGCACAAGAAAGGATGAAAGGAAATGTCTAAACTCATATGTCTTTCCATATTTTTGGAATTAGAAAAAAGTATGCATTCTACAAAATTAAAAATAACAAGCAAGTTTCTTTAACTGTACTGCTATAATGCAATTTTAAAATTTTCATTATCAAAGAAATGAATCTGTACGATACGCTAACCTTTTAGGGTCAGTTCTACAATCGACTGTTAAACTTCTAGTCAGCGTTAAGTTCAAGCCAACTCCTATTTTGCCTACTCTCATTGGCCAAAATCAGACTTGGCCTCAACTTAGCGCTGATTACAAGTTTAGCGGTCGATTGTAGAACTGACACTTAGTGTGACTGAATGGACCTAGTCAAGCTGAATACACAGCAAAATCTAAACGTCAGTGTTGCCACATATATATAGTAGGAACATTTCATTTTTGTCCAACATTATATTTTTAATTTCACGAAAAATGTAAACGCAAAATTAATATTTTGTAGATTTTCTTTCTGTTGTTAATAATTCAATGCGTAATAGTTGGTTTGTAATAAACCAAAGTAACTTTCGTTATGAACAAATTTGAGTTAAATGGCAAACGATGGTCACTTATCTTTGACACAAATTATCACACAGGATACTCTATAGCAGACTTTCCCAATCTGAGGTCTGCAAGTCGATCTGAGCGGGACAATCTGAGAGACACACACGCTCAAAGACGGAATGAGAAATTCCTGTTTGGTATTCTTTCGTTCGTTAACATTTTGTCTGTGGTACGTATATGCCTATTTTCCTGTGGAACTTCTTCATATTAGGACAGATTTATGACACTTGGGCATTTGCCACATTGCTCTTGAAAAATCTCGGTGCCATTCATTGTCCTCTCCAGCGCATTGTTTTACTCTACTTATTTTAATTTTTACTTCCTTTTCAGGTCAGGGCAACTTTTGGGAAGAGAGGTGGGTATGGTTGCAAGTTGCAGCGGGACAAGAGGTTGAGAGGAAGGGGTGGATTTCTTGTCTGCATTGAGGGGATGCGGCGTTGGACCAACACTTCGTACGACCAACAGCCTCTCAAGCAGCAAAAACCGGCGTACGAGCAACACCCCAGGGCAAAAATCTGTGTTGGTCGAACGCCGGTACTTCGAAGTGTTGGTCTCATGCCGGTGTTGGTCCAACGCAGTGTTGGTTCTACGCAGGTGCTCAAAAAATAATTTAAGATCATATTTTTTATTATATTTTTAGGTTTTATATATCTGGGGCGTTGTCAATTTTATTGTTGGTTCAACGCCGTGTTGGTTCAACGCCGTGTTGGTCCAACGCCGTGTTGGT
>JAGDQP010000031.1:35062-121326 GCA_022664845.1 Lepisma saccharinum
TGTGTGTGTGTGTGTGTGTGTGTGTGTGTGTGTGTGTGTGTGTGTGTGTGACATTCTGAACATATTCCCGGAATGGTACCTGCTAACTACCTTCCAACATCCACTCCCCACTGAGCCTAATACCCCTAAAGGACATAAATAGATTCATTCATTCCGAAGATCATTGCTCTGTGGCCTGCGACTACCGGTTAACTATCCGAAGCAACCAAGGACGTGTAATTATTAGTTATTATTTTAAAAGTGTGTCACGTCATAGTTAAATCTAAACAATGTAACAAAGCCACAAATAATATGAGTAACAGAACGTTTGAGCATTTCCTAGTAAAAACGTCCGACATTTTCTCACACTTTCGCTATTGGACCGCTACGTCAAATTTAATATTTCAGAGAGTTAGGTGTAACGGTAAGAAAAACATGTTCGACCAAAACATCGAAGGAATCTGCCGGTAATGTGGCAAAGGCACTTGAATAATCTGCCAGGGTTCTCGGAATATGAAACCATAACTGCTAATACAGGCAATGTTGCTACAAATGGGCTCGATACAGAAAGAATGAAGAAGTGAAACTTCTGTTCAATACTGCTGGCGAGCTTTAAAAAAACACTCTAGAATAACAGGTAAGAATGCCATTTAAGAACAACAGGTAAGAAGCTCCTAGTAAGGAAGACGTTGAGGAACTTTTGCAAAATAGAAACTATAAACATTATTACGAAATAAAGTGGAACTAGACGAGCAAATGTAATAGTGAGACGGACGTGTTAACAAAGCTATAACTATTGGACGTTGGTGAACCATATGACTGTGAACAAACAAATCCAGTGTTGGTGACATCACCTGTGGAGGGGACGGAAGTATGAGGGGAAAATACAACGCAGGACTCATGGGATGGATAAAGTATACCTGAAGTAAATATCGTAAAACGACCTCATGATTGGTCCTCTCAGAGAAGACACAAAATAAGAGAAAATTATTATAGTTTAACTAGTAAAATCTTGGAAGAAGAAGGAAATTTTATCGGGTTCGGTGCAGGATTTTTTTTTCTTCTTTGTGTCTTCTATATTGTATAACAGCCAATGGTATCAGAGTCGAACAACATTGAAGATGCATACTCATCGCATTGGTACCTTGAACATATATGCACTAATGAGCAATCAAACGAAATTTAATTCGTTAAATCATATTTTTAAAACGTTGGATATCAACGTTTTATATTTACTGGAATTGCAATATTTAGGATCTGTTTGTTTTTCCAGTTACCTAATTTTTTTGTAAATTTCATTAGTGTAGGGTACAAATACGGCAATTTTAAATCGATGTGACCTTGAATTAAAACACATTATTGCCCCCCGTTCCGTGATCGAATAATATGCGGGGTTTTTGTAAATCACCAATTTCTGTCTCTATAAGGGAAAACAGCCAATGTACCAAAAGTAGGACGGAAAGTTGCATATGGTTTACAAAATGGACCATAATTGCGGGGATGATTGATGATAATTACACGCTCAGTAAGGAAGAATCTGAACTACATCCTGATGTTTCAAAGTCCTTAATAAATTTAGTAGTAGTTATGATTTAATAGACTCGTGGGTCCTTTTGAGATTTGGTGAAAAGGGCTTTACATTTATAAAAACTCATTCATTATTTTATTTCGAAGAAAAGTGCTACTGAAAGTTATCGTATACAACAGAACACTCTGCACCTCAAGATTCGTATGAACGCTGGTTTTAACGCTTTAAAAGTGGTGATTTCGATGTGAAAGACAAGGCACGCTCAGGTCAACCGAAATAGTTTGAGGACCAACAATTGCAAGTATTATTGCAGGAATATGCGTGTGAAACTTAAAAGCAACTTGCACAACGATTAAACATTGCTCAGCAAACAATTTCCGATCGCTCACAAGCAATGGGAGAAAAATTTAAAGGAAGGAAAATGGGTGACACAATAACTGACCGAGAGACAAATGGAAAAGAGAAATCTTATCAGTGAACTCTTTCTTCAACAGCGCCAAAGAAAGTCCTTTCTGCATCGACTAGTGACTGGCGATGAATAGTGAGTGTATTTTGAGAATCCCAAACGCACAAAATCATGGGTTGATCCAGGTCAGCCATCAACATCGACTGCAACGCCAAATCATTTCGGCAAGATAACGATGCTCTGTGTTTGGTGGGATCAGGAGCATGTGCTGTATCATGAATTTCTAAAACCCGGTGAAACCGTTAATAGTGATCGCTACCGACAACAAATAATCAATTTGCATCACGCGTTAAGTGTCAAACGATAGCAATGGGCCACAAGACACGGCAAAGTGATTTTGCTTCATGATAACGCATCATCAGACACATCAAAAAGAGTTAATTATACGTTAAATGATCTTGGCTGAGATGTATTGACCCACCCGCCGTACTTATCAGACCTTGCTCCTTCAAATTATTATTTGTTCCAATTGATGGCACTCGTGCTGTCCAAGCAGCACTTCACAACGTACGAAGAAGTGGAAAAGTGGGTCTCTGAATGGTTTGTCTCCAAACCAGTAAAGTTTTACTGAGGCGGTATCCACAAATTACTAGAAAGATGGGACAAACTATGGACATTGTTTTAAATAAAGATCTTGTTATGTCTGTTTCCAACGTATCTTGTTTTCTTTGCTTTCAAATCCGCATTAATAACCAGCGCACCTAGTATCTCCACATCAAATAAAGATTTACTTGTAGCAGACGGACTATGCATGTTATCTCCGTGATAGTTCGTTAAAAAGGACCTTCAAAGAACAAACAAATGGTATCTCAACTTGACCAAAATTAGTTATTTTCCTGTGGTCTTCATATGTTACAGATATTAATATGATTAATCTACCAAGCACGGATTATCCAAGGTGTTTTAATATACGATTTCCCAATGTTCAAACTTTTACATCAAATATTTGGTATATAAACACTACAACATTAGATATATCGAATCTTCTTTTAGATCAATTGAAAGTTATGCACACAAACTTAATGGTGAAGAAAAATAAACATATATCATCACTTGCACAATGGTGGATAACACAAACCTTAGATTTATTTTTAAATTGTAAATTATAATTGCATTACGACGTAAAATAATATACAGCAACAAGAATATTACTATTAAGTTTTTCAAGAATATGCCTTCTAGTGAAAAGACATTTAATGTACACTTTACGTATGATGAAGTTTTGCAGGTAATAAAACAGGATCCAATGTTCTAAACGTTATTTTAGTGTGAAAGTGAGTTAAGAAAAAAATTTAGAAATATGTTTAAGAAAACACCAAGTACTATAAACTGTGTAAAGCTCCTTTATTCTTGGTGAAGGGTGAGTATGTAAATGAACTTGATTCTTCGTGACTGACATCTCTCTTCAACACTCCTAACTAAGTGTGATATGGAAGGGTCGTTTCCACAATCCAAGGCATTGTTCAGAGACAATCGATGTGTATTTCCGATAGACAATTTGGAAATGTTCTTTGTTGCTTTCAGAGTGCAACAAGCAACTAAAAGTCCTGTTGTGACTGGTGAGAATACATATGTATTATCTTTTTTTTATTTCGCCGTCTCTTGACAGAGACGAACTGAGAGAAGCCACTAATCATAAATACTATTATTTGACTCGATTAAAACTAGTAATAATGTTAATGCGTTTTTACGACGAAAAATATTTCATAGAGACATCATAATTGTTATTTCTGTAGGAAAAAAGATGAGCAACTTAAATTACTATTTCATACTACCATCCTGATATTAAGGTACGAAAGATTTCATAATTAAAACTTTAAAGATTTCATAATTAATCAATTTCAATCTAACTTTATTAACGTTGATGCTGGTGAGAAACATTTACGTCTTTGGCACGTCATAAATTTAATTGTGCATTTCCATGTATAAGCACTTCAAAGCGATATACACATTGTATCATGGTAAGATCTTATTCTTTATTCGCTTATTAAATTCTGTAACATCATGATAGCATTATTCAAGATCTATTTTCTATCCCATGTCGTTAAAGAGGAGTAAAAATTGGCTCGTCCATTAACCAAAATTAGAATGGTAACAATTTTACACTTTAAGCGAGAAACAAAGCATAAAAATGAAAAGGTTAAAAACGCTAAAGTCTTTCATCTATATAGCGGCACGTTAAATAACACTACATATATATATATATATATATCAGAATCAGTTACTACTTTCTTTATATTTCAGTTTTATCTCGAGCCATCATTAGAACAAATTTATAAATACTGAATAGAGCTGAAATTATTTCTGTATGTTGATTTATTGTAATCATGGAAATACCTCAACAAATGAATCTGATACTTTCAGGTATCGACCCAGCTCTAGTTGCTGAGAAATAAAATTCTTGAGTTGTACAAGAAGAAATTCATAACGGCTTAAGAAATATTGAGTACTGAATGAAAGTATTCTCTCACACACAAAGAGAATCGAGACAGAAAATTTTTCCGATTTTACACCCACACCGCATCCTATATTTGCTTTTTTCGTACTCACTTTGCCTTATGTTGAAATAAAATAAGCGGGGTAAGCAAAATTCGAACAGTAGTTTTCTTTCTCTCAATATAATATTGCAACGAAAAAAAAAGAGTATTCAAAAGAAAAATACTTTGATGGAAATTCCCTGGTTTCATATGTTGAGGAGAAGCCAGCTGAAAATAAAAGATCAATTAGTGAGAAATTTTATTGCCCTTTAGTTCTTCCATGGTCTGTGCTGCAGCTAAAATGAGTTCCTCGCCTTAAATTTCAGGAACAGCGGTTGAATTCTTTCTTCATTGTCAATTTTCCTGTCCCTTAGCTTTAAGGATCCTGTAAAACGACGCTCTTTTCTGTAAATGCGCTGCTGATCTCAATATAAAACAAAGAAATTAAGTACTTTCAGTAAATCACTACCCCTCACGACTATCCAGGCACACGCATATATATAAAGATACCGACATACTGTCATCAATTAAGAAGACGCACAATTTTTACTATCGGTCAAATGAACGTGGAAAAAAGAGAGGAAATGACGGATCCACACGACTAGAATGTTATTTTTGTGAGATTTGTAACTAAAACAATCTCTAGCCCATCTTTGGACTTCTAAAACACTACACAATAATACTTACTTTCTTAATATTTTAGTTGTGTGTGTCAGTGTGTGTGAGAGAGAAAGCAATTTTCCTGTGTGTGTCTGTAGTTTATCCCTCCTATACCGACTGGCTCTAAAGAGCACAATCCTCTAAAGGGAAGCAGTAATAAGTGAGAGAAAAAGTGTAGCAAAAGCCGACTTGAGCCCGATGGAGTGGGAATGCTCGTATTCCTTAACAAAAACCTAGTAACATCCACGTCATTGAAAAATATTTTGAGGTGGTATTGTTTGTTTTGTTATATGTTGAACCCTATTAAGTGAACAAAGTTTAACTCTAACAGTTCCAAATTTTTACTTCCACTCTTTGCATATTTAAGATCAAATTATGCAAAATTATTGTAAATACTTAAGATGAAACGAGATAATACAGAAGAACACTTGAACGATAGAAAATATTATATATTGGTTTTAGTTATGTATGTATCACTTGCATTGTAGAACAATGTTGAAGTAAGTATCGAATATCGAAGGTCAGAAATAAGTATCGGTATCGAGAACTTGTGATATCATCCCATCTCTAAAAAAATATGGAACCCTTTGAAATGTGGAGATGGAGAAGAACGAAAAAAAATCAGCTAATACAGAAGATGCGAAATGAGGAGGTACTGAAGAAAAATTAGGGGGGGGAAAGGAACTGGTTAGGACATATGATGTGTAGAGATTGTATAGTAAGTGTTGCAATTGAAAGTATGGTTGAGGAAAAGGGAGAAGAAAGAAAGAAGACGAATCCAAAGATAAATTTGTATGTCGAGATAAAAAGGAATGCACAAATTTGGATTGAATGGAAGGCGCTTAACTTACCTTCAAGGATTCGCGGCTTCGGAAGAACATTAAGCGACGTTTTCTCTTGGTGGTGGTTATTACTTGGGTTCTAAACTTGATGACCTATTGATACCCAAATATGACTATACAATGACCTTTAAAATGTAAAATATGACTCAAAATTTCGAAAAAGATTACCTATAGCTTCCACGTTCCGATGTCTGATACTTCCATGATTAGAAGGTACCTGATACCTATTATAAACTTCAGTGATTATAGAAAACAAAGCTACAATCACGATTATGGACACAAAACGCTGTTGAATTTCTTTCCAGGCTGGATATTACTAAGTATCACATATTGCCTTCGAATTATCGTCATATCAAGAGTCTGTATTGTAATGTGCCTTTCATTAGAAGCAGTATGGGACATTAACATAAAACTTCTCAACATGTAAAACTAACTTTACAGATCCTAAAACACACAGAAGTTGTGTTTGATAATAGCGTCAGATCTGAGTTCGATTCTCGGATACTACAGCAATAAATTATTCTCTGCTCTTCCCAGCAGGTTAACATACAGAAGATATCTATGTAAAGAAAATTAGTACAGAATAATGTTATTCTAAACTCGAAGGTGTTTTGAATAAGAAATAGGTCTACTTGCATTTAGAGAGTAAGTAACTGAATTTTCACAAATCGATATTCGCAATACATTTGAGCAATTTTGCTGTTATATTGATTCTTCATAAACAGGATGTGTGTCAATTATGTAAGTGATTATATAAAGGGGGTAAGGTTTTTTTAAAATGTAACTAATAGAATTACTTAAAATTGAGAAATGGTCAGTAAACGTAAAAGCACAAAAAAATAATAATGGAAAATCAAATTTATATTATTTATTTTTTTCGTTATTATAAGCATTGTACACAAACCTTCAAAGGGAAGGTTACTTTTAATTAACTTTAGTATTTGTTATTGCTTTCTTTATATCCCCCCTTTCTTTATACGTCTATAAATGTAACACTTGTTGCTGAAAAACAAGACGTAAAAAATTCAATATGGTGGACAAAATTTTCAACATGGCGTCGAGGTCCGCCATTTTTAAGGACAAAGGAAAAATTCAGATAACATTGAAGAGTTCAGGATAAACAATGAATAAAAAACAACAAATAATCTACCACATTTATGTATTTATACACAAAGCTTTTTTCACATATTATATATACATACTGTACAGAATAAAATAATGAAACAAAAGTTTCAATTAACGAACATTCCTACTTTGAGAGTTACAAATTTAAAAAAAAAAAACAACGGACTTTTAAGATATTTCTGATATCTTTGGACTCTTCTCATTTTCACAGACATATTAACAATGAAGTTTAGACTAACAATAATACAATTCTTTTGTTGAGATCTACAACTGTCGAATTATTGATAGCAGCTTGCAAAAAAAAGGAAGGGGGGTCTTTTACGATATTGAGTATGTCTCTATCAATATATAGAACGTTTTACATACATGCAACAAAGGGTAGAACTACATCTTCGTGTTTCTTTGACAGGACAGGGCAAGAATGGAACATGTACACTTTGAGGAATGTTTTCAGTTTCTTTTCATGTATCTTAAATATGCAATGTTAATTGTATTTAATATATCTTGAAATATCTTCAATGTATCTAATTCAGTTCTCTTTTTTTTTCATATTTTCAGTAAACTGTTGGCAAGACTTCATCTTTTATTATGTTATTTTAACACTATTTAAACATGAACATAAATGTATTCTTTATGTACACAACAGTCACAATTTTTGCTTTCAGAACACGCAGCACAATACATACAGAAGTAATAAATTAAATACATCGTTGTAATATTTCACCCATCCTTTAATTAAATTAACATTTGTTAAATACATTATAATAATTTTCTCAATTTGATTTTAAAAAAAAAGTGTTTATAAAATGTTGTATCCTTAAATGTTTTACATATGATTGCACTATTTTTTTATTTTTATGGTTCAGGAACCATTCTTAATTAACAGTATGCGCTTATTTCGTTTCAAAATTCTTTATATTTGTTCCAGAAATATTTCTTGATTGATATACTTCTTTTTACATTCTTTTGTGCTTACTAAAATTGTAAATATATATTTGAACAAAGATTCCCTGGAAAAGCTTGTTTATACTTTAAAAAATGGATATCAAATTTACATCACTTAGCGTGTTTACTTCCTCAATAACAATGCGTCTCGTTTTATATTTATATTAAAAAAAAGTAATTTATTTAATTTAAACTCATCGTTGTTGAGGTATTATAATTTATCTTATACACCATTTCAAATTTAATAAATATTCCTGATATAAATTCCTGGTTATTGTGATTCAGACTTTCAAACTTGTTTTCTTTCTAATTTTAGTTTCAATGCATAAAGATTGCATTATTTATTCTCCACCTAGTAAGAAAATTCTACTGAAATAAATTACATACTTATCAGAAGAAAATAAGTACTTCTAATAGCCCGTAATGGGCCTAAAACGAACTTAATTTTTAATTCAATTTACTTTAATAGCTGTGTACAAGAAGGTTGTAAATCAGATTGTTATCAGTCATGTTTCCATACACAAACGCTATACCAAGTTACCGTTTGCAAACCTAATATAATGTGTTCCTTTTTCATTGACATTAACGTAAAAAGAAAAAAATCCTTATCACATGTATATTTACCTATGGAAACGTGACTAAGAAGTATGTGGCTTACAACCTTTTCGTCGACACAAAATAATTTAATATATAATTATTATTAATTTCACGTTCACAGAGATTATACTTCACGTATAAACGGTATAAATGGAATTCAATACAACGAAATATTTAATATTGTATTTTATAAATAGTTACAGTCACAAACTCTAACTGAAAAAAAAATCAAATTCAACTTCGTTCTGTCTTCAAATTTCCAGTAACTTCCATTTTGAGAAAAAAGAAAACATAATTCAGAATAGAATACCAATAAATAATACATTTTTCATGTGCTGCATAAATAGTTTTAATAATATTTTAATACTGTCCATAGTAGATGTAATATATTTTCGTGTGAAAAGTAACCAACATTAGATTCTTACACTTTTTTTTTATATAAATCGGCTTCTTTTGCATACATTTTCTATAGACAACTTTCTTTGGATGTGAGTGTACATAAAAATTTGTATGAATATGAATATAATCATGGAAATTTTTAAATTGAGAAAAAAAAGTTTTTACCCATCATGCACCGAGAAACAATTGTCTTAGAAACGAATATTCTCATTTAATTGAAAATAAGAACATGCCAGTTTCTTATCTCCAAACCGTTTATGCTCTCATTTTAAATTAAATGAGAATGGAAATATCTCATTTCTAAAAAAAAAATATTCGCGGTGCACAAATAAGAACTTTTATCTCAATTTTAAGATAACGATAAAATTGATTGTATGGACGGTAACAGCATCAATTTAAACAAACCGGTTTTTTTTCTTTCTTTATTTATTTACTGTGTTGGGATACGTTTAGAATAGAAGTTCAGGCTTTTGACTTACTGGCGTTACCTACTTCGTGCACATACTTTTATGACCTTTTAGTATAGAAGTAGTAAGTAATTCTTGTTTTACTAAAACGTGTTTCGGTGCTTGTCAAAATCTCCTTTTAATGTAAAAAGAAACATTACATACAAATGGAAACATCATCACGGTACTTATACCCTTTCCGATACTTTATGACTTTAAAGAAATATTACAATTTGAGTTGACTTTTTACTTTTGTTTGCTATTTTATTGCAACGAATGCTCAAACTACACGCTGTACGTTTTATATGAAGAAAACTTGCTATGTAGCGAAAACGTAAGCTTTCATAACTTATGAACTACAGCCAGATTTAATCAGACGCTATAGCGTGGACATCTACTTACAAATATCAACTATTTCAGTCGGATTATAAGTAGAAAGCTTACAAAGAAATTGTAACAAAAGGGTCAAATACAAACTAACGTAAATATTAAACTTATCCTAGCGTACTTTCATGTCTAAACTGCAATGTGAAGATCTCGTTTCTGTTATAAGACTGAAGAAATATTGCAAATATTCATCTATTACAAAATACACATAGAAAGGTTAATGTAATAGGCTTGTATTCAGCAGCGAATAAATGGAAACCTGATGACACCATAATGATTTTCTTTACTAATTTCACTCGTCCATAAACGATACAAAATAACGCAAAAGTAAGTAAATTTATTATTTTACACTGGTCAAAATTTTCAGCAACTTTCCTAGAAAACAAGTCAGGCAATTTGTCTGCGTGGAACGTTCAGTTTTGAAGAAAACACAATGAATTTTTAGTTCTAAGTGAATCCAGTCAAAATTTCCCCCAGTGTGTTGTCATCGCTAATCAGTGGAGTTAAAACACAAAAATATTGAGAAATTAGTGAAAATTCTTTGTTTAAATACCCTTGGAATTTCGAGTACGTTTCTCAGT
Source organism: Lepisma saccharinum (assembly GCA_022664845.1). Classification (NCBI taxonomy): domain Eukaryota; kingdom Metazoa; phylum Arthropoda; class Insecta; order Zygentoma; family Lepismatidae; genus Lepisma; species Lepisma saccharinum. The sequence continues at coordinate 45,495 of JAGDQP010000031.1, forward strand.
CTTCTTAGCAATATTACTGAAAATTTCTTTGCGCCCAGGTTTACCTGACTTTCCCCCCAAAGAAAATGGCTGAATTTGTTCACAGTAAACTTACTACCGTTTTCTAGTTTAACAAGAAGCGATTCTCTCATTTTCTTTTAACAAGTAGCGACTGAAATATGAAAGAATATAGAATGAAAGAGAAGAAATATTCATGTGTTCATTGTACCTTGTTACCATCATTTAATCAAGAAAAAAGTGCAATGGAAAAACAACTATTTTTATTGGTGGGAAACTCTTTTAAACTGACCAATGATGTTAATACGTATTATGTTGCTAAGTAAGATTGAGGACGACCAATGAGATTATACAAAACTTTTAAGACTCGCATAACTTTACAGCATAAGTCGAAATTTGTACAGAATTAATCTATATTTCTCCTGTAGTTAGGGATTTGTAGTCAATTAGTTATTTTTTTTCTGATTCGATTGAAAGAAAACAAATCACACACAACGAAAACAAATTACAATTATTAATATCAGTCTTTTCCTTCCTTCTTTAAAACCACCTACATGTTAAACATACGGAAATGTAATTTAAGTTGTCTCACTTATCTAGCATTTACTTTGACTACATTGACAGAGCACATGACGAAATCAGTGAGTGTGTTTGTTTGAATGGTAGATAGAAATTACTCCATATATCCCATTTAATTCAGTCACCTATGCTATCGTAAGCTACTGGAACTTTAATAATTAATACATACTCATTTAAAGACCACAAGAAAATAAACGTACTTTGTCCATTTTTTAAATATAGATCGCAATGCCATCTGTTCGGTTTTTTTAGCACGTCTTTATTAACTCGTTTTATTGTGTGTCTGCTGATACAAATTAACTCACTTTCTTGTCTGTCTATTCGGTACAAATTTTGCAATCGATTTTGAACTAACTTCCCGATGAGCTAGAGACTTGAAACTTTAAACATAGCTCAGAACTAGATAACAATGCAATATTCAATCATTAGATATACAACAGAATAATCCAGCAGTTAACTGTAATTAATTAATTAGATAATTGGAAATTATCCTTAATAGCACGCAATGCCGCATCTTTTGTGTGAAATTTGGGTTGGCTATCTCACAGGGAGTTTAATATTCATCTATTATACATAAAAAAATTTAAAAAACGCTTTTTAAAATTATTTTTTTAAAAGTTTTTCAACAAATTTTCATTGCAAGAAAAAATGCATAGCGCGTCCTTAATATAAGCAAATCTTTATATGATATGCAGGGTTACACAAAGTTAATTATAAAGTTTTAAGATGTTCTTCTGTAACATCAACAAAATAAACAAATCACGTTCTTCTCCTGTGGTTTTCATATCCTTTATGCATAAAATAACGCAGGAATTTTCAGGAATATTTATTATTTTACGTAATGGCGATTTTTTTGTTCACGAACTACAATATTAAAAAAGAATGAATGTTCTTTACACCATGACATTATGTATAAATAATAAATAATGTAGTTGTACATGTATTTCCGTAGAACTTCATTTATTTCTCTGGAGCAGCAGACTTAGTATCGTCTACTTTCTTTTTCAGCATACCCAAATCTTGCACATTTTCGAGAAAAGATTTATGCGCTGTGAGAATTTTTGCAGATTCCACATCCTTTTTAAGTTCTTCCATGTCTCTTTTAAGTTTGGCGCGACGATTTTGAAACCACGTGATCACTTGCGCATTTGTCAGTCCTAGTTGCTGCGCAATTTCGTCCCTATCCGCTGGCGACAAATACTTCTGATACAGAAACCGTTTCTCCAACTCAAAGATTTGATGATTTGTGAAAGCTGTTCTTGATTTTCGCTTCTTTTTCGGTTGTTGTCGATTGTTGAAGAGGTTTAGATGATTTGATTGGCCATCTGCAAAAGAAAAGAAAGAAACAAAATATAATATTTCACTGTTTAATATTGTTCTTAAACATAGTAAAACATTTATTGAAATAACGTAGTAAAAATGGATAAACAATAAACATATGGGCACTATAAAGGAAAAATGATCTAAGTCCACTTTTTGATGAAAATAAGTGTTATACACAATACGATAATTGTGGAGAAATTACATATGTCTGGTACCGTTATTAACCGAGTAACTCTCCTTCGCCATAGGCGAAGATAAGGAAAGATGCTAAAGATAGGGAAATCTCATTTTCCAACACGTTAATAAAACGGACAAAGATGAGTTTTGTTCTATAGTGCCCATATTGCTAACAATGAGTAAAGAGCAGTTTTATATTGGAAATTGTTCGCCTGGACTACACTGCAAAAAATTATCATGTACATATAGAAAAGTTAAAGGAGCTTGCTTATAAGGAAATATTTCGTGATAATAATATAATTGTTCAAATGAACACAAACGCCGAGACTGGGAATCGAATCCGGAATTAAGAAAGCAATATGCGTCCAATTAAATTAAAAGTAACAATCCAGTTTTTTAAACTTTCTTCAATAATGAAATTCTAAAATTTTCACAATTAAAGATAGAAAGATAAAGTGTGACTAAAACGATTGACCTAGTCCAGCTGGCACATCAGCAAAAAGCTGAACGCCAGTGTTGCCACACATGTAGTAAGAAAAGTATCGAAAAACAAAATTTATTTTTGATAAATACAAAAAAAATATGCACCAACTTCTGTCGAATACCTAACAGTGATCACTTACTTTGAAAACTACTCAAACGGGCCACGTAGTTTAAATCTCAAACGCTAGATGGCAAGAGAAACGTCCAATCCAAAATATTATAAAAAATTTAAAGTGTATTATATAGGCCTATGCGCTTACTAACTTAAAAGTGGAATTAAAGAAAGAAGATATATTTTTAAAAAAACATGGCTCGATAGTATCAAATTTTCAATATCTTCACTGAGCATTGTTGAAATAAACTTACTATTAAGCAATTATCCCACATAACTTGTAATTAGTCATAATATATAGGTCTACGAATGAATAAAAATAGACTCAGGTACACGAAGGTGTGGTAGACTTTAAAATTAACAACTATTTTATCTATTCTCTGCGGTTATAAAATGTAATTTTGACAGTAGTGATGACATCCTAGATATAAATCGAGAATCATACGAGACATACATATTAGATAGCCTCCGTCGTACATTATTAAATCATTACAACTGAGATGCAAGCGATAGAAATGTATAAATATTGTTAACCCAAAAATCGTAATTCATTTTAAAATTCTAGTAAACGAACCGTTGAAACAAAGTAACATTTCGGTCAGGTTTGAAGATATTTCGATGTAGTTGGTAACACTGACAAAACCTCTCCCAGTTCATCTAAAAAATGATTAGCTTGTCGCTTAATCGTAAACCTTTTTTTTTTCACCTCCCATCGGAACGACAAGAAGAATTTATCGTTGAATCTCTATTCAGCGTGTATAAACAGGATTTCAGTGGACCCCCATCACTATATTGGAAAAACTTGTCGGTTGCTTTTTCGCTTGTTGGCGACAGAGAGAGAAAGAGACTCCTATAATAAGTGATAGTGAGCGCCCCATTTACACGTGTATCGAGTGTCAAACGTGGGGACACAACAAAAGCAGAGAACATGTTCCAATGGATTAATCTCTTGTTCGTATTGTCATAATGGAAAAGGAGGCAAGATTTTGCAGGGTTGCCAGATCAATAGTTTGTTCCGTACTTTCTACTTCTCGTAGCTTCACGGATGCAAGACCTTTGTTCAAGATAAAACAAATGCTATCTATACATGATTTATTGTTTCGTAAAATGAATTTCCTGGTGGGGGTGCTTGAACGGGATTGGTTGGGAGTCCTCCCTTTGAACCAAAACGGTAAGTCTAGTCCTTAGAACTCACCAGCTCGCTCAAGACGTTAATAAGAAGTCAACCAAATAACCTACTTTTGTACAATGTTCGCTCAAACATTGACTAAGGAGTCGTCGTGTCTCAGGCGGTAGCGCGTCGGACAACGAATCGGGTGGCCTAGGTCCAAATCCTGGCCAGGACACTGGATACTTTTCTCGCAGTGTTCTCGTGCCTAGTCTCAGCATTCTATCTACTTGGGTACCAGAGTGTTCTTGGTATTTCTGGGCACCTTGGGAGGTAGAGGCGGTCTAGCGTGGGACTGACCACCGCACCTCAGTTGGTGGGTGCCGTAGGTCGAGAATATTATTGTGGAGCGCTACTCCCACATCCCGCATGAGTCGTTCACGGCGCGTGCACATCGCATTGGGGATTCCTTTACCTTTACACATATTGACTAAAATTTCTGTTTCCAAATTACAAGTGTAGGCCCTATACTTATAATCATTTTAACACTGATAGATTATTCGAATTCTTAAAAATACAATATCTTTTGAATAAAAGATATTTTTACAATAAGTCTTTACAGTAGAATAAAAACAGTTGTATAAAAAATACAAATTCAAAATAAGATACATATATGAGTATATGGAGTAATCTATGGCGGTATACCAAATACTGTCATGTATGCTGTTGTAAAGCAACATTGGTTTCCCTAATTATTCTCTTATTTTCTAAAGCAAAAGGGATAATTGTAGAAGCTAGATATTTGAGAATGTTATATTACATTCTTTGCAAAATATAAAACTACCCTCTGTGTTTTTAAAGTAAAACTGTATTAATCTACTCTAGGGCTCCGTTGAGTAAATTTTAATTCACCTTGCGAATAAACGAGACTCTTCAATATTTTTTTATTTGTTTAAAAACATTAAATTTGAGTTAAGATATATAGTAAAAATTAAATTCACTAAAACCGCATTATTTATATTTTTCTTTCTTTTCTTTAAAGAAAAAATATAGTGGCTAATAAAAGTGCTACAGTAATAGTACACAGTAAAAAAACTGTTTCTTAAAATTGTGAAAAAGTTCTTATCTGTGCATTGAGAAACAATGTTCTTGGAAATGAGATATCATATTTCTCATTTAATTGAAAATGAGAACATGATTTCGAAATAAGATTACTGATCTTATTTCCAAACCGACACCCTCCCATTTTTAATTAAATGAGAATGCTGTTATCTCATTTCTAAGAACATTGTTTTCTCGGTACACATATAAGAACTTTTTTTCTCAATTTTAAGAAACTGCTTTTGATCGATTAACTTTGTAGGGAATTAGTCATTTTGAAAATCTTGCAAACAAAATTACGTTCTCCATACTGCAAACACTACATTTAATATATACTGGTTGTCTTATACTCGAGAAGTATAAATGACGTGTGAAAGAAGTATGGACAATTTACCTCGCTCTCGTTTTATTCACGGAATGTCCTGTAAAAACTCCAGTTCATTTATTATTGCGTAGAACTTCTTTAATGAATCTAAAGCCCTAAAAGTTACGAATTTACTGTATTCTACTTAGCTATCATCATTTTCAGATAGCTGCATACTGAATGCTCGTAGGCTACATGTAAGCGAGTCCATCATTTGTTGAAACTGTCTTCGCTGAACCAATCATAATTCAGTTTTCACGCGTGCTATTGTTCCCGCCAGATATAGACACTAGAACTGATAAAACGGTAAAACATGCACTGTACAGGTGAGCTTTGTGGTTTTAGCAGGCGACATTCATCGCGACTAGTGGTAGGGCTGCAGCAGTGTTCAACGTCAGCACTAAGAAGATATTTGCAAAACACTTGAAGCAAGTTTGAGCAATAGAATATGATCTAGATCCTGCTCCTATTCAAGTTCCATGTGCTCTGACTTGCATGAGAAAGTGAATAGAACGTGTAAACAACTTAGGGGGGATCCGATCACATCATGCTGAGCTGCATATAGAGATACTAGCTGAAATCTTTTTTAAGAGAAAAGTAATTAAATAAAAAGGACCTGCCTGTTTAAGAGTAACCAAAAGAAGAAACGGTCTAATAAATGGTTAAAAATTAAAGTAAATATGAAATCAGTTTCTTCTTTCATTAAGGCGCTAGCGTGTATTCTTAGAATTGGAGAAAACTACCCGAATGAACAAGGATCTGCCAGTTTTCGAGTCACCAGATGAAAACAAAGGCCTCTAATCGATGTCACTGAGCTCTTCATCTGTTTAAGTTGACGTACAAGTGTGACTTAAAGAAAGGACAAAGAAACATTAAGAGGATCAAAAAAACTGCGGTCTACTAAAACAAAAAGAATTCAAATAGTGATTGGAAGAATTAAAAAGTATACAAGAAGTGGCTCCAGACAAATTTTGTTTTTAATGAAAGAAAGGAGGTTTTTGACCACGATGAATGTCTCCATCAATTTCCCCAGAACGGATTACAGGACTTTAAGGAAATTGATCCAGTTGGGTTTGTAATGAAGACAGGATGGTTCAAAAGGTTTTTAATCAACAGCCATTCCGGCCAGGGCTCCAACGTCGAACTAAGAACAAACGCTGGACGCTGAAAATCCGAAAACCTATTTGTTTTTAACACCGGAAACACTCACGTGACAGTCACAACCCTGACTGGTGATGAAAATAGTTATTGTACCTCTTGAGTTTCCTTGCTCCCACAAATGCAAAAATGATCTGAAGCTCTAAAGGAACACGAGGGGCTCGAACTACACAATAGGGTGTTAAAAGTAAGGAGAATACGTAAAAAAAATGTGTTAATGAAGTGCCTGTCCTCTAAAGTTGAAAGAGTAAATCTCTATATTTTCCTATCCTGTGCATGACCAGGGTGGCATGACTGAAGGTCTGGAAAGCTAGGGGTCAAGGATGACAAACTGTCTCATAAATGAAATATTCTAGGTTTAAAAATAGAATATAAACATTATATCAAAATTAACGGAAATGCACAAAAAACAAACGATTATAAAACAAGCAAGCCGGTTTCTGCCTAAAACACCGGTATAATTACAATACTATATATTGATCGTGATGGAAATTCAAAGTTACAAATAATGAAAGCAAATAACCAATTTAAAGAGTTACATTATACTAGTGCAAGCTGATTCTTAACTAGTCTGTCCTCTAATCCTCTTAAAAGTTTCTGAGAAATCTCGATGAAGTTAACTCCCGCCGCTCAAAAACCAGACGGGCAAAATTGTAATATTTTAAGTAAAAACATTGGGTGAAATTAACTTTCATGGCACTGTAAGTTTTTACCTACGTAAATCGATTCTGACAAAATGAGTTGTTTGTGGCATTACAGAGTTGTTACCACCCTGAAATAGTTTTCATTATACAAATTTAGGATCAGGGATGGGACAGATTTATTTGCCTTGCATTTACCGATTGGCTTTATGATATTTAATATTTTGCTCCGAAAAAGCTTCTAAGAAAAGAAACACGTTGATCTTTTAGTTATGCATGCTTGAATTACATCAAAATATAGACTATGTGGACAAAACAGATGAAAAATTACGCATAGTAATCAAACACTAGAAGATTTTTTTGCAAGACATTATACATATATTAGTCCATACCCTTCAAACACAACAAAGAAAATCTTACACCCTAAATACTTATTTCTACCTTAACTGCTACTACCCGGGGTTTTGGATGGCCATTTTTATAACTCTGTCGTCGAAACAATCGAAAAGATACGCAAATCTTAAGCGTTGTTTGAGATCTCAAGCCGCTTATGCAGAAAAATCAGATCTGCCTGGAGTAGTGCCTATTGTTAAGGCGGCTCCAATAAGTCGCGCCTAATAATTTCGCGTGAAAGAAACAGCGCCTAACACTTTCGCAACAGATGGATAGTCACAAAACTGATTGGACGCAGTGAAATCTGACGTAAATGATATGTACAATATGGGATACTTATCGTCATGGAATACTATAATTCTTATCCGCTATAAAATGCACTTGTTGTTCACTTCAAATACACTTACGTAGACGCGAATGTAGATCAAATGGCGTAAATTTAAGTTTCATAGCCCACGTTATGATTTGATGACCTATAAATTTTATATTTTTATTTATAGATTGTATCAAAAACTAGATTTCTTAACTGCTATTATTAACAAAAGCAAATACAAAAAGTCAGTTTGAGGAAGCAAGACAACTACCTTTTACATGTTGGGAAGTTATTTTTCTTCTGCTGAGAATAACTGCTGAGTTTGGATAGCTATCAGTGTCAAAATCGTCACTGCACTGCTCACATGAATACAATGAAGCTACTTGATACAGCTTGTCTTATTTACCGTAAGTCAACTTGGATGATAAATGGTTCAAATTGTACTGTAGAATCCCAGAAATAAGTTCCTAATGTGACTACTTCAGCACTGATGCGCTAATCTAAAGTTTTAGTTGGTACAAGAACTGCTTCTTAACATTGAGAAAAAAGTTCTTATCTGTGCACGGAGAAATCATTTTCTTAGAAATGAAATATCTGAATTCTCATTTAATTTAAAATCAAGATCGATAATCTTATATTCAAACCAGCATGTTCTCATTTTCAATTAAATGAGAATGCTGATATCTCATTTCTAAGAAAATTGTTTCTCAGTGCACAGGTAAGAACTTTTTTTTTTCAATTTTAAGAAATCATTCTTTACTGTGTATACAATAAAACGATTTATTCTAACTCTAAAAGTTCTGCAATGGCTGTGATGTTCACTGCCTGTCATTACGTACAGCGGCGAGACGAGAGATCAAAAGAAATCGAAACCGGAAGAGAGTATTCTCTCCTGTAATTTTGCGACTGGTTCCATCCAAGACGCAGTGCAATGCTACGAACATTTTTAGTTCTTCTGCGTCGTCGGGGGATAACAAAAGTAAATAAAATTTTATCCTACCTTTCATTCGTTTGTAGATTCATGGATGGGTCGCTTGTCCCTACATTCTCTCGTCCATGCTTCCTTCCGTCTCAAGTCAGATGGATGTGCCGCTACGCGACACATAAACACTGAATCCCTTGGTTCGAGTTCTGACACCAACACTTTCACGAACACAACACAGTTCCTAGTTGGGCGTTTCAGCAGTCGATTCATTGTACCCGACAAAGTTATAAAAATTCGAGACCCAAAGTGTACTGAGCTTACAAGTAGATTTTCGACAGCACACGAAAATGTTTCCTTGCTCATTACGGTCTTAGCGCTGATACCATTCGGTCGTCAGTATTGCCAAAAATTTGAAACTTTTGAAGGGTTAAAAAATAATTCCCTTTTCAGCTTCGTTTCTTCATGCTTACATTCTTCTCATTCATTCATTGTTAACTTTCTAAATATTTCTGTACAATGACGACGCCAGGATAAAAAGCCCGGGGATACAATATTTACTTAAAAAATTTGCGAACTAAGTTTATGACAAGTATAAAGAATACTAACAAAACAAAGGAACTATGGTAGATTTTAGGGGGGTTTCAGCCTCCGTGTAGTGTCATCCCTGCTTCTGTAACCAACATAATTGAACATATCAATACGGAGTACCTATTGCAAAACCAATAAGGTCGTTGTTACATTTGGGTGCAAATCAGGAGACTAGTACAACTCTTTCTGGTCTACAGTTTATGTGGTGAGCTTGTGTGTGATCCAGTAACCGCTCATGCAGAAATTTTTAATGTTTGAATATTCTCATATGAAAGTAGAAAATATGAAGTTGTCCTAAGAATGTGGACGCTGTAGGGTTGAAATATTGAGAACACTTTATATTTCAAAGATATATGTGATAATATCAAGGACAATTTTGTTGAGAGAAGGAAAGTGTAGTCCTCCATATAGCAAACTAAATCTTCTAGGTGATGGATGAAATATTCCTCCAATTCAAGGATTTGAAACAAACTCACATTCGGCAACAGTGGTTCGGCGCGTTCTAACTACTCTTTCCTAGCTCTCTCCTTCGTTCTTCCTGGTTATTCTAATTTCTTTATCCTTTTGGTCTTCAAATTTTAAAAGCTTCCAGTCTGATTTGCCCTCTGCTTGCTAGCGTCCTGCCGATGTGATTTCTTTTCTCTTTCTAGCGGCTACCGAAATTAAAAGTTCTTTTAGCTTTCGAACTGCCGATACGTGCCTTCTTAAATTTTGATATAAGTTCTGATTGGTGTCCACTTCTTCGAATATCCCAGACCTCCTGCTGCTGCAGTGCCTTACGTGTTTTCATTCTGCATATGGGTCTTACGAAAAAAAAAAAATGAAGTGTATTTTCTCAACAATGTAGTAACAAGATAGTGCTAATGTAGTACCTTGATCCTTTGACGTCTCTTTTCTTCTTGCATTCAGCCTGTGATGTAGAGTACAGTCACTGAAAAAGATATTTCGGGAACGTACCATTTTTTTTTTTTTACTTTTATTCATGGGCCAGACACTCAGCTATGCCCAAGCCATGGCATGTCTGAGAGACTGCAAGTGACAGGCTCAGGCCATAGGTATCTAGGCCATAATTATCAGTTAAATAAAAAAACTAAATGCTAGTGGAATATTATTTTCTTGACTGTACACAGTTATTACCACATAGCGAAGAAAATACAAAAATTGATATTTTGTATGAAATCATGTGTGAGATTCATATATGTGGATTTATTTTAGGAATGATATGCTTCTCAAACAGAAAAGAAAAGTGTTTCTCATGTTGTATTTTAATTCTTCCATTTACATCTTTAAGGTTGATTTTGATTTTTTTGTGGGCTTTGTGCGTGCATTGCTCATTTCGCAGCGGGATAACAGTACCGACTTTGTAAATCTTTCTTCTCCAAAATGACTTTGTAAGTGGCTTTCTCGCTAAAAGGGCTGATTTGATTTTGTGTGGTGCACTCCATCGCGTCGCCTCTTTCTTCACACGCTGTGGCATGTCTTCATTGACCCTAGTATTCAAAGAGGATTGAGAAGTGGCAAGAAAGAAAATAGGCCTATCGGGTTTCCAATTTGAAAGAAGATGGTCAGTGTTTGTGACGGGAAGAGGTTGTTATCCACTCGAAAAAGGTGTTTAAAACTTCTTTCCTTTTTTTTTTTTTTCAACACTTCTGCTGGACATCCACACTGTATTCATGTGCTTTCTTTCCCATAATATTTCCGCACGTTCTCTCTGAAGTACAAAAGCGAAGGACCTAGGGGTAACAACAGCTTTTGGGACCACCAATTGTCCAGCAATTCGACCCACTGTTGGGAGACAATAGGTACCCTGTGACCCCTTTTTCTCACCCTAGAGTGCGCTTGATCTTCTTTAACAGTGTTGCCAGTGAAGATTAACTATAAAATCATATTTGCTGGAAGAACCTCATTGAACATTTTGTATCATTGATTTTCTTAGTTACTTGTTGATACGATAGTTCCGTATTAAACTGAAATATACCTTGTAACTGGAGAAAAAGCTTTTTTTTTTACTTTTTTTTTATTTATTATTAAGTTTCAGATACAGCTTGAGTTGCCATTTTACACAGAAACAAAATAACAATGCAACAAACTAAATAACTTCACTACAAACTAAATAACATGAAATTAAATTTTAAACAACACATAACACAGCAATTGATATAAAAAACATAACGATTATACTACACAAGAGGAATAACTCACATATTTGTATTTAGCGTTCGATGGAAAGTGTGTTCAGATCCGAAAATATCAATATTTGAATCAAGGTTATTGTACATAATTACTAGTCTATGGAATAAGGAGCGCTGCAGTATACTTAGCCTAGGCGTGGCACAATGAAGGAGGTTATTATTTCTGGTTATTCGCAACGGAACACGGAAGTAAAATTTAGATATCAACTCTCCAGTTCTAAGGTTACCGTTAAGTATCTTGTATAAATACATCAAATCTGCCAGCTTGCGACGAGAAGAGGGTACGTGGAGACCAAGAACGGATAATAACTCTGGTTTGCTGAAGCTACGTACTGATGGTATTCTTCTTTTGACTATAGCAAGAAAAAAGTTCAGAACAGAATCAATATGAGATAAATTAGAAATACTAGCCATGTTCCAAATTGGAGAGCAATATTCAATTTTAGGGGAGATGAAGGTTTTGTAGAACATACTCAATGAATGAAGGTCCTTAATTTCTGTAAATCTATAGAGAAGACCAAGTAAGCGCATAGAACTGTTAGTTACAGAAGTCACGTGATCAGCAAATAGAAGTTTTTCGTCAAATACCACTCCAAGGTCCTTTTGAGAAGAAACTTTAGCAATAGGATTATCATCAATGATATAATCAAATGGTTTTGATAGACCAAAGAAATATTTTTTCTTACCTAATTTGGTTTGTTTTCTTTGGGCAGATCACTATGGCCTAAGTCCGTTACAAGTCTACTGAATGAATCCTGCTGCGAGAACTCTCCCTGGTGATAAGGACTGGGAAGGCAGTAGCTAAGGCCTTTATCTAAGTTTCTCGGAGTACATTTCATAGAACTTCGGAAAACTTCTGTTACAACATCCGAAAGCAGAACTTGATTCTGTTTACCGAATACACAGTTCTTGACCCTAACCACTGAACCGCAGAGAATGTGTATACCATGAAGTAGTATCATGCAATTCCATAGTTCGGAAATTGAAGAGCTTCAAGCAAGAAGGTTGTAACCAATATTTTCTTCCTCAAACTTAAGTTCCTCTTGTCCCTAAGAAGAAATTCGTAATGGCAGAAAAAAATCACTGTTGACTAACTGGTTGATTTTATGGAAGGACGAGTCCTACAGTTTTTTGGGCGAAGTGAACTCCGAACCACTTCGTTTAATTGACCCCGGCGTGAATTGAATTCGTGAATAAGCACACATTAACCTCTACCCTCTCTTCTACTCCGGGGCTAAAAAAAAAAATCGGCGTGTTTGTATTCTACAGTTGAAATACGAGTATTCTAGTTCTCTGGACTGAAAAAAATGCTACAGAAAATAAATCATTATAGAGATTCAAGTTTGTTGAATTATATCCGCTTCCATCCGTCTTCATACTCTCGTTTCTTTTACAGGTATGTAGCATTTCTTGGACTGAGAAATTCCACTTCCGCTACTGGAGTAAAATCGCTCGTCTGAATACTACTTAAGGTTAAAGGAAATTAGCAATGGAAGGATAAGTCTAAAATTCTTCTAGAGAACCTGCCGCTATTGTATATAAACTATTGATTATAATGGTTATATCTGATACCAATTAGCTCCCTATCACGATCATATCACTGAGGAATCCCCTTCCTGAGAAAAAAAAATGCTGTTATAAGACTACCTGCACAACTTAGGTAAGTCTACATAGAATTGGCAACGTTCACACAGAAGAAAAAATTGCTTTTGCAAAAATTTACGAATGAAGCCAAGAAAGGAAGCTCTTCCATCTCGGAATGATGAATTCCTCGCCCTTCAGAGAATGTCGCTGATGAAAACGAGCATCCCCTCCTGAAAACATTGGTTATTTCGGCATGGACTCAATGCCAAAGAGAAGCCGCCAGGAGGTATTAGTCACACCTGCCAGGGAGATCAGCGCCTTTGGCGGCAAAGTGAAGAATCACGATACAAGAAGAAGATCCCCTGCTTCAGCCATCCCCTGCGCAAGTTCTTCGCTTTCTTTTCAACCGCTTTTGTATTCACATTGACCCTTTTTTTTCTTTCCTTTTCTTCTTCTCAAGAGAACAGATATGAGAAAGTAAAAGGGGTAAACAAAAGAGTAGAATCAAAAACAAAAGAAGAACGTCCATCTCATAGTTCACTTGCTTTTTAGAAGGATTCATAACAAAAGTTACTTCAATGTTATTGGAGCGAGCGAGCTACCTACGTCTTTTTGTAACCCCATTCCTCGTTTTTGAGCGATACTAATTTACTCAGTGTTGCCAACTTCTGATAAATCTAAATCATTCCTTGTCGGAGATTTTAACGAGGGTATGGAACAATAAGAATGCAAGAAAGGAACTGGCCTTTTAAAATTTTGTTTCAAATGGTCAATCAGCACATTAAGAAGGTACAAATCTCATAAAGGACTCCACAAGAAAAGAAATTAAAAGAATATAGTTTAATAAATAAAAGTTTCTTATTTGTTTTCAACGAAATAATGTTCAACTTTTTTTTCACAACTATGGACAAGAGAGTCTTGAATGTCACATCTCGCCATTTAACATAGCAGGAATTATCTTGCTGGGTTTTACTCAGCAAAATACATCCCAAGAATATCTCCTCTAGGTCCCTATTTGTACGATGAGTATTGTAGAATATTAGAGAAGAAATTGGGTAGAAGTGGAGTTTAACCGAGTGCTCGGTTAAACTTGACTTTGGTTTGGTTTGGTTAGGTTAGGTTATAAAATAAATATTTTAATTGGTATTACAGTCCCCTGTAAGCCGTAACACATAAAGTCGAGTTTAACCAAGCACTCGCGAAATAAGCTTCATAGCAAGAGCGAAATAAGCTTGTTAATATTATTTCCATTGTCAAAATCAAGTATAAATCAAGTTTTAAAAGCTTGCATGGTATGTTGGTATAATATTATTTATATATTATTATAATTGTCTCCTCTTGCAGACACGCTAATGATTCTTGCTGTTCTATCCGAAGGCAACTTATGAAGGTGAACCATTAGTGCTTTGCCCTTTGGCTTCCATTAGGTGAAGATGACGTTCTAAGTACTGGAACATTTTGAAAAGTTTTCCAAACCATTGTATTTAATGTCCCTTCAGTGGAAATCGAAGTCGGCGGCTCCCTAACTACCAGGCAACAAGCGAAACCACTCATACTTGCACTGCCCTGAAGACTTTCCCCCTATAAACGCTCTTTCTTGAACATCCAGCTAATTCACCTCGCAGTTGGCTACATCGCATCTATCTTGTTGCTAAGGTGAAGCGGTTGTTAATAAAGACATGGTCTCCAGTTATTTTTCACACCAGCTTATTGGCGAAAATAACATCCACGGTTAGAAAACACTCAAAATGAAAGGGGAAGGTTGGAAGGGAAGGGGGGCATCTTTTTGTCTCCCGTCCACAACACCACGAGGACCCCCCAAGAGCTATTCTTTCTGCTCTAGGCTATTTTTTGCAAAACACAGCACTTTGGGTGAAAAAAAATTAAAAGAACCGGCTCAAGTAAGCGTTGCCAAGTCAACATAAAAAAGCAGAGAACCTCACGACCGGGTATTATTCATATGGCACGGATGTTAGGTAAGTTAAACAAATCCAAGAATAGGGTAAGGCAAGGTAATTTGGCAGTATTTTCTAGAAAACGTAGTACTTTATTTGTTTCATAGTACGTTGATCCGGGAGACATCTCAACAGCAGCAAAACTTGAAGCAACCTTATCTGATCTGTCAAATGTGAAATCCTACACCATTAGGTCCTTAGTAACAATCTTGTAAAAACAATACTGTAAAATTATCTATACTGCCGAGTACCTAATTACTTTACTTTGCTCTTTGATTCAGTTTAGAGTCCTCGATGTTTAAGTTATTTCCTTTGTAGACTTGTATTCTACGGATTGTTGATTATATTCCTCCTGGTGAGAACACGAAGAAGTAGTGCCGACCACTGTGGTTATGTGGTCGTGGCTGTTACGCCAACGTCTCCAATATTCTAGGTTCGAATCAAAGCTGAAGCAAGATTGTGTGTGGGGTTTTTAGAAACTTAACAGCTAACGGGTCTAGATAGGCTGAAAGCACTAGTTATATTTAGAAAATGGCTCAGAAATACATTTTTTAACATCGAGGGAATACATTACAGGGAATACGTTTAGCAGCGCAACGAAGAGCGTGTCATCTCGAACTAGTACTTGATTCACCTCTACCCAGCCGACGAGCGGCCCGTAACTCTCCGGTAACTTTAGGACACACGTTTAGTTATAATTATAAATTAATTGAATTCACATATTTGAACACAGGGCATGCCGAACGTATTGAAGAACCAACTTTAGTATATGTAAAATTCGTGAAAAGAAATAGAAAATCTATTCAGCAATAAACCGTGAGGTGCTAAGTTATAGCTGGACTGTCGGGCGGGGACGGGTTAGTCAAGCCCCAGCTCGGCCGACAAGTGCTGCGTTGCGTTGCTAAACGTATTCCCTGTATTTATAAGGATACGTTGCAAGGAAAGGGTACAGCTTTCATGTCAATAATATTTTTTATTGATTATACACGCTAAAGGTATTTCGTTTGCACAAAGAGATTTTCCGAAAAACAAAAACGGGTTGGCCTATGTCCAAAGTAAAACTTTTTTAGTCAACAAATCAGTGAGAAGAGAAATTGAAAACTTTTTTTAACCAAAATTGGTAGGTGTAAAAGTTACATAGTCCTATGTAAAATATTGTAAGGTGAACGTCAGATATATCACCGTTTCCTGAAAAATTAAGAACTTGGACTACTACGATTTCTTTCTCTATTAACTATTCCATTCGTGAAGAAAATCTGAAAGTATTGCCAACACAGATAGTCAGTCCACTGCTGGCAATACAAGTAAATGCTTTTTTTTCGCGGGTGATCTCGTTGAGTGAGTAGTAACGCTTGCTGTTTCGTAATCCAAGAATCTTGGGTTCGATACCCAGGAGTAAACACAAGTAGTTCGGAGCCCACTTTAACCTCTAGGTACCCTCCTTATAACGTCATCATCCAACGGAAACACAATAACAAGCTACCATCGGTCCACCTTGCCCAGAGACTCAGTCATAGATCTTCCTTCAGGCGAAAAAAAAAATAGTTTTAAATATATAATTTGTTTCCCGGTTCTCCATGAATCCGCGAACTGCTGGTTGGGAACCGTTGCAACTTTAATTTATATTTCGTTTTTTGCAAGAAGGACTATTTCTGTGCATCTGCCCAATACATTTAAATATTCTTCGTTCATTCGTAAAGCAATAAAAAAATATTTTATGATAGCTTTTTCAGCGTGCCTCATTCTTAACAATACAAGTTGCAACACTGGCTCATCATCATCTTTCTTACTCCTGTTTTCATTGTTATATTCAGTATTTCACCCCTTCCCGCCATTAAAAAAGTTCTGTTGTTCTATCCTGTTATTCATTGGAACGAATAGCGAGGCTAACGACCACCCACGATCAATCTGTATACAAAGTGTACAACTTCCTTTAAAATATATATATATATATATTAACGTGTGCCCACACTGCAACTCCGGCACTATCGTGTAAAGAGAGTTATTAAAGAAATGAAGAGCAAGATTTCTTCAGATCCCTTCAACATATCTTCTGGACCCCATAATTCGGATGTAATTCTTCTTCTTCTCCGGGCACATTTAGGTCAGATTCGTTCCTGCAGTACATAAATTTCCCACTAGATGACTCTCTTTAATTAAGCAATTAATCTTTTCAGCTTTCCGTTTTCGTCTTCCCAGTTCCTCTCTCGGTTCTAGCTTTTGTGAGCTAATTTCAAAGCTATTAATACCGTAGTATATTTTACATCTTTACTTTACCTTATTAAAATATTTTCTTACAAAATATTTGCTTTCACAGCTTTATAAGTTTTATTATGTTCTAAATTTTACTTAAAAAGTTATTGTCGTAAGTTGAAAGTTTAATTCCTCAGAGATAAACAAAACAAAGTTCCATTTAAGATTTTTTTAAATGCTTAGTTTTGGAGCTAGAGGGGGTGAAGTGTGGTGAGGTATCTTGGCGTTCAATCTCGGCAACTAATATCTAAAGCCATATCAGCTTTAGATAGTGAAAAACGGTTTCTTCAAATAGAGAAAAAAAAGTGCTCTTTGCATCGAGAAACAATTTTTCTTAGAAATGAGATATCAGCATTCTCATTTAATAGAAAATGAAAACATGCCAGTTTCAAGATAAGAGCAGTGATCAAATTTCTAAACCGGTATGTTCTTATTTAAAATTAAATGAGAAAGCTGATATCTTATTTCTCTCAATTTTAAGAAACCCTTTTCTCACTGTGTACAATGAAAGTTTTACCAAACGATTTATTATTTCAGTAAGGTTTATGGTTGAAGTATCCAGTTTAGCAAGAGTTTTTCTATTAGTATTTACTAGACCAAAGTATGTGAGAAATACTGTCTATGCTACGAGACTCTTGCGTACAAACAGTTCAAATGTAAACCTCGAATAGGTCTATAACTTTGATTTTTGATTCGCTAAAGCGACAGGACTTATGACATTTTTGTCGAGATATTGCACCATTTGTTATTTTGAATTTTATTTATGGCCTTTAGGGCTGGGATAGGGGAGGGAAAAGCATTTCGGAAGGTGTCGGCCAAGCCCTTTGAAGGTGCCATCCCGGCATTTGCCTGGTGTGACTGAAGAGAAACAATGGAAAAACCTCAGTCAGGATAACCGGCCGCTGGAATCGAACCCATGACCTCCCGAATGCTATGCCAACGATCTACCATTTAGCTACGGCGGGTCGCTATTTGACAATTTTTTTAGTCCGTGGTAAGAAAATAAGGTTGAGGAATGTACATGGATGACAATAATGTGTTCTGTTGATCGTTGAAGATTCTCAGCCCCAATGGTCCATTAAATTAAATTGAGTTGAATATATTTATGGTTTTCAGACATCTATGTCAGGTCGGGATAGAGATGGAGAAAGGATGGGGAAAAGAGTCGACCAGGGGCTACGTTGAGGGCACCACCATGGCATTTATCTGGTGTGCCTGAGGAAAATTCTTGGAAAAACTAGAAACAAGATAGTCTGCCGCCGATATCGAATGCAGGACCTTCCGAATGCAAAGCCGTTGTCCAGTGATTATGATCGCCAGCTTCGAATAAATGGGGAGGCGGTGCGGATTTCGAGTCCTTCTTCTGCCTGCTGTTCTGACAATAGGTTTCCCAGAGATTTTTCTCGCGATTCCATTAGGCGAATGTCGGAATGATATCGCAATTAAGGCTATCTTCCCCCTGTCCTGGAGAAGATATCATCCAGGAACATCATCCCTCAGGGGTAATGACCATTGATCGTGATTCAGTCAACAACTCGAAACTAAAGAGATCTTTTATTCCCAGAAAAGTGAGCATTTAGTGCAATATCTTTAAGATAAAGTGGCTGTAATGGTTCAACAATATATTAAAGAGCGACCTTATTATCTGTTTTTATTTGAGTTATACGGTCCATGAATGTCTCACCGAGGAAATCTCTTGAATTTACGTTAAAAACCTTTAATTTCTCTCGTTTTGACGGACTTCTTTTACAATCGTTGGTGAAGACAGAAATGTTTCGGACGTTTCGGGTACCAATGTGAAACAAGTAACGCTGAAGTAACGAAATTATTCTAGGTAAATAAGCTGAATTTTAATTTCATTTTTAAGGCCTTTAGGCAACTTTGGCACAGGCCGCCTAGGTAAATAAGTAACCCATTACTAGTGACAGTTACTTTAAAAAAATATTGCAATGCGCTACTAAGAAAAGTTATTTCTAAGGTAAGGCGCTATCAACACTGAAATTAAAAGAGAAAAAAAAAATCATTACATCAAATTCAATGTCCTTGGTAGTAGGAAAGGATACTTTTCCTACTATCCTTTTTCTGTCTTGTTGTATTTTCTTCTTCTGCCTTTTTTTCGTTGGTGTTGTGGTCAGAGTATCTAGTTAGTGCCACAAGTCAGGCATAAATAGGATAGAAGCCGAGAGCGGAGGGTTCTCCATGTACTTCAAAACGTTAATGAACCAGCAATTAGTTCTAATAACAAGGCGGCGAATATCCCATCCACAGCTTCAATCACAGGCGCATCCGTGTATGTTCCGCATCCAGTATTTCAACTGTTTTTTTCCTTTACGTATCAGGGTTGCGAGGAGCTACAATATTTTCTTCAGTATTCAAAATTGTGAAATCAGTGAATTTTTCGTTTGGGATCTTAAGACTTCCCTGGTATTGCATTTACTCTGATATACATTTCCATTGTTATATATTTTTGTTATGGTATACTTCACGGGGACATTTATGGCATATTCAAAGATCCAAGTGCTACATCGAGACTCTCGGTATGCAAAATACAAGAAAAAATATCAATCCTTGCTCTGGCAACAGTACAAAAGTTCGGATTATAATGGCAGATAATCCTCTCAACACTTTTCTCTGTGATTAACTCTTGTCAGGATTTTGTTATTTTAAAATATATTAGGGTGACAATTCATTCACTCACTCCCTGTTTCGGGGCAATTTCCCCTGATCAAGGCATTTATTTCCAGCTATTTTTCTCCCTAGTTTAAAGAATACGTACATACCCTTCGAAAAAAACAAAAATTATCTTCTCATTTAGAAACAAACATCGGAAAACGACTCCTGCCTAGGGCTACCTTTTTGGGGCCCCTAATTTTGTATTCTCTACTTTTTCGTTAAATCCTTGAAATATACTCTTTTTTTTCTTTCTATTTCTCTTTTCTAAAATC
Source organism: Lepisma saccharinum (assembly GCA_022664845.1). NCBI lineage: Eukaryota > Metazoa > Arthropoda > Insecta > Zygentoma > Lepismatidae > Lepisma > Lepisma saccharinum. The sequence goes on from JAGDQP010000031.1 coordinate 65,686, forward strand.
ACATTAAGTATTTTCTGATTGATTTAACTGCTTATCATTTCTGAACTCAATATTCAAGAATAAAGCAATCTTTCATTAGTGGTGGAGGGAGGGAGATAAGTTAGAGGAGAAATTACCCCAATACTCCCCGGAATCATTGGGAAAATTGTGGTCACCTTAAAATATATATGAAATAAGAAAAGCACTTAATTTTGAACGTGCAGTTCGTTGACTGCATTTTGAAATCCGTAATTTACTAGGTCTAACTTCAAAGAGCAAGGAGATGAAACTACATATCCGCAGTTAACTGGTCTCCCTTCCTTGTTGGTCGACAAGCCTACAGGATTACATTCTTATCAAAATAGGAATTAAATTGGATTGAATTTACAAGTATTTATAACCTTTAGAACATCTTAGGCTCAGGATGCGATAGGATGAACTGAAAGAATATTGGAAGGTAGTCGGCCATAGCAAAATTTGTAGGTATCATCCCGTCATTTCCCTGGTATGACTGAGGAAAAACACTGGAAAAACCTGAGTTAGAATAGGCCGCCGCTGGCATCATTCCCAGGACCTTCCGATCGCTAAGCCAATACTGTATCACTGAGCTACGGCCGCTTTGTTTCAAATTACGAGTTTAGTTAGTTAATTGTGAAACCTGTGCATTTTCCGTAAAAAATAATTATTATTTCCTAAAAAGATCATTTGGCCCACCTAAAATTCAAAATTGTCCTAAAATTTCCATCTACTGACTAGGCGCGTAAGTGCAAGGCTACGCTCACTGGTTTTCCAGGGTCTTTTCTCGAAAAGGTGTTCTCAACGTAAGACAACCTTCAAACATATGGAAAGTTTAAGATGTCCAGACCCTCCTCACTTTCAAAATTGAATTCTATAAACTAAATACTAAACAAAGTAATTACATTAAAAAAAAAAAGACAATGCTTCACTATTTTACTGTAGAAAGACAATGTGAAAAGTCACTTAGTCCCCACACCCCATTTTTTTCAACGACCAATTATCATCATAATCACTGTGTAGGAACGTAAAAAGTTTTCCAGCATTAATTTACGTTTATTTATTGTGTGATTTTTTTCCCTTGCTGTTGTTTACGTACTGAATGATGTTGCGAATTGTAATTATACCAAGGCACTGACGTGTTGGTGGGTTTCAAACGTAAATACTGAATGTCACCTGCTAGTACCGTCCTCCCTGGATAATTACTCAACTGTCCTTTATTCGTAAGATTCTTCAAAAGTTTATTCGAATAATCCAATACCGGATCGGCAATTCAAATAAAAATTATTGGCTTGATTGGATGTGAAACTATGACAGGTATCTGCCACTGATATAGAATCCTGGATCTCTCGAATGTAAAATCAACGTTCTGTTAACTGAACTACGACCGTTTGGTAAATTTCTTTTGAATTTTATTGAAAACTCGGGTTTCAATTTTCTACAAAATAGAATTTTCGGTCAAACTCAAATTCTCTATTTTCCTAACCTTTAATTCTTCTTGTGTTTCTGCTGCAATAGTTTCTGTTTTTTAAGCAAACCAAAATCAGAGTTAAAGGAAGAATCTGAAACTAGATTACATTAGAGATCCTTAGATTTTGATTTATATATAATCGCTTTCTTTCATTCGTCCACGTTACAGTATATATTTTTATGAAAGCACAAAAATTTACCGTTGTGACATGGCAACACTGTTGCAACGAATTTCCTCTCTTTTTCTTTACTTGTATCATAAAGGTGCCTGGAAGGGGTTTTCCATGCCACTGAGCAAGTCTTCATTAGATTCTCCCCACTAACTTCTTTTTCTTGTGTTATTTTATTTTTAAATGTTTTTTTTCTACCCTGTACTCTCTTTGCCGACTTATACACTATATTTGCTTCTGATTGTACAACGAATCAGGTCTGTATAATCGAGAAGAACTCTCCTTACACAAAACTTCAAGAAGGAAAGAAGATTGGTGCCTAAGATCAGTGTCTGGTCCTTGTCATAAATGAATGAAAAAGTGACGTCTTATTTATAAGCAATTCACATAATTATGAGGTTTAATCTGGCTGACGGGAAATAACTAAATGATATTGGAAGAACAGGCTATGCTACGGTGATGTTCCGAAGCTTCAGGAACTAGTAAGTCAAATTTATTTCGGGAAAACTTAATGCATGCAGCCTTACACAACTTCTTTTTCATTTTTAAAACAATACAAAAACTAAATATGCACAGTAAAACACAGTTTCTTAAAATTGAGAAAAAGGTTCTTATCTGTGCATGAGAAACAATTTTCTTAGAAATGAGATCATCAGCATTCTCATTTTAATTGAAAATGAAAGCATACTTACTTAGAAATGAGATCATATTTCCAAACCAGCATGTTCTAATCTTCAATTAAAATGAGAATGCTGATATCTCATGTTTAAGAAAATTGTATCTCGGTGCACAGATAAGAACTTTTTTTATCTCAATCCTAAGCAAAATGTTTACTGTGTGTTTTTAATTCACTTGCTATTTTTGTTCTTAGCAAAATTTACTTCCCCCTTTTTGTTTGTTTTGCTTAGTACAATTCACTCCCCATTTTGTAACATGATTTCATCAAATATCCCTAGTTTTATTTTTTCTTGATGAAATAACTATTTAAAAAAAATGTCGTTCCTAACATGTCATGGATGGATGTTTCATGTGTCCTTCAAACAAAATTTAAGACTGTGTTATTACAACGTGGCCAAAATAAAGTCTTCTCTCTCACAGTTACATTTCTCTTGGTTAGTATTCGAGAAATATATTGTTGACACCTACGCTCCTCTCCTTTCATTTGTTCTTTTTTTTTTATTATTCTTTATATACGTCAACTCCTAGCTACATTTTATGTGCGCTTTTTCCAGGGTAATGCAGCTGCAAATAGTGAAGACAAATTGACCTCAACTTCATCAGCTCCAACACACATGAGTTTTACAGCTCTCTGCGTACCCCCGCCCCTAACTTACTCCATGCTGTTTAATTACGAAGCAGCATTAATTAGAGAAGGCCTGGAAAGAGAATGGGGGGTGAGAACTAATTGTTTTGAGGGACGAATCCTTTCTGCTCCTCACCCTCAGCCCTATTTGCAGTCAATTTTCGCATGCGCAATGAGTTGCTTCTGTTATATCAATGTGAAAGTGTGTGTGTGTGTGTGGCTGTGTAAATTTGTGTTGAAATGTTGCTCACGTCACCCTCTACCACTTTCACTCCACCCCTTTGGGCTCCATCCATCCGCCATTATGGTCAGAAATAAACATGTCGGGTTTTCATTGCAATAGTGCCATCCAATCTCGCTCTTCGAGCTTTCGTAAATCTGCTGTTACAATGTCGTATTATCACATTCACAACAATGAGATACAACCACTCAAGCTGACATTTCAACATTATTTACAACAGTTGTTTACGGTGAACAAGTTCCATTTATGTAGACTTGTTTTTTCCTTTCATACAAATGGATATATATACACACACGGAAAATCTAACTATGTACTCGTACAATATAACTGCATATATTATTTTATCCTAGCATTTGAAATTAAAATGATATATTTCTTTTACTTCATTCCACACTAATCCCATTATTTTAAATACGTTAATTAGGCACAAAATGTTTCGTCACTGTATCAGATTGTTGTAAAAACTCCTTGTGTATAATCCTAGAGAATTCAGTAGATTGGAAATATCGTACGTGGAAATTACAAGAAGGTCTCATTCACCACGCTAGTAAGGCGCTAGTGTCGTTTTGCTTCTGTTCGTTCCATTTTCATTTTGTACCTATAGGCTAGAGGAATATGACATTTACAGCAAAGCTTAGGCTACTATCGCGAAACAGAGATGGCTCTGTTAATAACTGCATACACATGTTAATAAAAACTTGTTGGTCACTAGATGGTATAGGATGAATGCTTGAAAGATGTTCCATTTCGATATTCTTCTACCGGCAGCAGACAGAGAAGATAAAGAGACATGTATTCTATTCATAAATATCTTCGCATATTTTTCTCAGAACCGGATCGTAGGTTATTGGTTCTTTGACTCTGATAAAATTTATTTTGCTAATAAGTTCTGAATGAGTGGATCGATTTTAGTACTTTCCTGTACATAAACGATTACGTATTTCCGCACAGAGAAAACTATACTGAAATTGATCCATCCATGCTGAAGTTATTTGCAGAAGAATTGTTTTATGAAAGTGAAAAAGGTAAGTCTGACTGAACTCGATTGGGTTTAATGGGAGTTCCCCTTCTTGACAGTTTTTTTCCTTGAATTTCCTCAGTCACATGTGAATGCCTGGATCTTCCATTTCGTTTGCAAGAAGACAATGACTGAGTGAAACAAAAAGATAGACTACGATCAAAGTTGCTATCCCTATAGAAAGCAAGAACAATGAAGTTAAGACTGAGGCAATAGCAACGTATTCAGCCATGTGTAGCATAGCAAAACGAGAATGAATTCGTTGAATGGAGAGAGCTAATCAAGTAAAAAGCACCTGCCAACTTTAGACTCAACAGATTTATACGCAGTAAAAGAAAGGTTTGTTAAAATAGAGAAAAAAGTTCTTATCTGTGCACCGAGAAACAATTTTCTTAGAAATGAGACAAGAGAATTCTCATTTAATTGGAAATGAGAAACATACCGGTTTGGAAATAAGATCGGCCATCTCATTTCTAAACCAACCTGTTCTCATTTTAAATTAAGCAAGAATGCTGATATATCTCATTTCCAAGAAAATTGTTTCTTGGTGCACAAATAACTTTTTTTCTCAATTTTAAGAAACCCTTTTTTTGCAGTTACTAACATCAAATCTGAAATCAGTTTCTCTCGATTTACTTCGGTTAGAGCACTAAGCCTGCGTGATAGGCAGGCTAAATAAATAAATAAGAATCAAAATTGTGAGGAGAGGGGGGGGGGCACCAGTCCGCTAAGAAAGAAGTATAATGGATATTTTCCCCAAGAAAATTACTAGTCATTTTCCGCAGTGTATGGCAACACTTGATGGGATCTTTTTACGACAATGACGTGTAGAAAACAGCGATGAGCAACTGGAATCAAAATGAGACGAAAGAAACAAGTCGGGCCTAGAAGGCAAAACTCACGTGACACTTCTTTTTCCAACGCCTTGTGTTTCCGAAGGATCTTTTTACTTTTGCCCGATGCCGCCTCTATGATCCGTGTGAAAGCACTATAATAATGACACCTCCAGAGTGGTTGAAACAAGCCCCAAACCTTCCAGCGATTACAGATTCGCTTACAGCGCACAATCCTTCGGTACCTTCAAAAGTAAAGGAAAAGAAACAGACGCCGGAATTTAATCTGTTCAGAAATACTTTCTTTTTTTTCTCCATCCGTCATTATCTCTTTTCTTTAAAAAAAAAAAAAGAGAACTATTTTACTGTCCTTTATACATTTGCAACTTGTTTCATTTTTTTATTGTTCTTTTTCTCTTCTTATTTTTAGAATATTTTATTCCATCTTTCCCCACTAAACAGAGTGTAATTTGAAATACCGCAGCTATTATTAAGGTCTTCCTGTTCAAAGGAAATTTCTTTTATTTTTGTATTAGGAACTTGTTTGTAACTATGGTTTTTGATTTGTATCCCGGAGTCACGATGCCAGATCAATACTATAGTCTCGTTCATTCAGTGAATTTTCATTCATAACACACACACACACGCGCGTATACGTATGAATACACGCATATATACACTGAAATAAAAATATATGTACGTAATTATAAAAGGACAAAATACGGTTGGAATGTTGTAAAAAAAAAAAATAGCTCTGTAATGTTTTACTGACTTGCAAATGAACGCTATTCCGGACGTACTGTCTATATCCGTATGTGTTTACAACATTGCAATACTTTTGTCTCGTCTAATAATTTTATTCGTGTATTTTTTTCAGTGTATGTTTAATTGTTATTAACGTTTCAAAGGGGCTACTGTACTTGTAAGGGCGGAATTTACAGCTCTGCAGTTAATTAAAGTGGGCTCCGCTCGGTGCGTCACCATCAGATGTAATTTCCATACCACACACACAGAATCTTTGTCATACTGACCATTCAGACAACCAGAAGCTACACGTTTATACTTATATGCACGTCAATATATCCGGGCTCCGTGATGGTTCATACTCGAAAGGGTTAGAATCCTGGTTGGAGTATGGTAACACTTGTAAATTTCAATGTATGATAAATTTTGAATTTATTTATGGTCTTTAGGCTAAGGTTTGGATGGGTCGGAGGAAAGGATGTTGGAAGGTAGTTGGCCAGTTCCTAGTTAGTAAGTACCATCCTGGAATATGGCTGGTGTGACTGAAGAAAAACCCTGGAAAATCTCAATCAAGATGAGTGGCGGCTGAGATCGTTCCCAGGAGTTTCCGAAGGTTAAGAAAGCGCTTTACCAACTGAGCTCGGCCGCACGGTCAATGTGTGATGGCTTTTGTGCTATATTTGAAACATTATACAAGTTTGTTCACAGTTGTACAATGTAGTAATAATTCATTATTATAATTTAAAGTTTTTTCATTTTCGTATATTGTTTTAATTCCAAAAGCAGATGAAATTTGGATTTCTGGGTAACTAAGTTCAATAGTTTTTTTTTTCAGTACAATTTGTATCTTTACCACTTTTCTAAAAATAAAACTTGTGCCCTAATTTCTGTTTCTACATGATTTATTAGTGTTCCCATTGGTTGAGTGATAACGCTTGCTGCCTTGTAATTAAGGAATCCCAGGTTCGAGACCCGGTTAAGACGCAAGTGGTTTGGAGTCCTTTTTAAACTATAGAGTCCATTCTTAGGAGGTAATCCTTAGCCGATGGAAGACAATGGCAGAGCATCATCACTTCACCTTGTTCCGAGATCTCTGAATCATAGACCTGCCTCAGGGATTAAAAATAATAAAAGTCACACCGCTGCATTTTTGGACACCAAGCCGTTTCGATACACAATGTTAGGAAGTTTTCGGTTTGTTGTACCAGATGTTGCGCAAGGGGGGAGCGATGATTTTGTGTCTCTCTTTCCGTGTGTGTGCCTGTGTGTACACAGCGACGTGCGGCAGATCATGGTTGCAAAGCTGCCGCATCACTGACCGTATCGACACAGAGACAACTCCTAATTGATAACAAATTTAATGGTTTGAATTTTCTTTTTCTACTCCTCCAGCCGAAGAGGGTGGAGTTTTCTTGGATGAGTGAGTATGTCGTAGATCTGATCTCCTGTTTCACAGATGTATTGTGTGGGGACAACATCCTTAGGGTTCATCTCCATATGTGGCTCAGCCGGGAGTGTCTCTTCTCATTATAGCAGAAACAGCATTTAGTAAATGCAGAACCATAGATTACCCACTCGTACGAACTCAATTCTTCAACACATACGAACTTCAAATTTTATTATCAAGGAAAGAAACTTGGTTTTAAATTATAATGAAATTTTCTCCAATCGGTTAATCAAAAATTAATAAATTAAAAAAAAAACTAAACGGGGGCATAACAGCCCCACCTACATCCCATACAAGCTTATGGTAAGCTTGACTTTCCGTTGATCTTCGCTTGTGTAGTTACGATTAACGTAATAGGCTTGATTCAGCCTGAACGTAGACAGTTTTGTTGATATATATTGACCGCTAGTATCATGACAGGGCTATTTCACGTTTCTTATAACAAGCTTGATATGCCAAGCTTGTATCAGTCTTGTCATATGCCAACTAGTAAGTGTGGTTCAAGCTTTATTTAAGCTTTAGACTTCCGACAAGTTTAACGTAAGTTTTACACTTACATGTCAAGCTTACAACAAGCATGAATTTAGTTTAAAGACATAAGAATGAGTCTTGGCATGTCAGACGGCTGTATTGCATTCAAACTGAGGCCAGCGTAATGCCTCTTCGTGGCCGCGTATTTGTGACCACAGTCCACTACTTTTTACTTAAATAACTCCCCAACTGTTTTCACGATACTGGATCAACACAGAAATTTTGACTCTCCGCCGGGAATCGAGACCGGGAACTCTCTCACTGAAAGCTAACACATTGCCAACTAGTCTACGTACGAGACTCTTAGAAAATAAGTTGGCAAATTTTCAAGAAAACAGCTACAAAGTAATTTCAGATTACCGTTAATTATTCACCAAGATAATTCAATAAACTTCTATAAAATTCGGGAAAACTTCAAATGTACAGCTTTAACACATCCGTTTCGATAAAATTAAATTCACTGTTTCGTATTACATAATTTTAGTATACTGAATTTGTAATTATTTAATATCATAGGGCTATTTCTACTAGCCTTTCACACTAGCTTTGTGAAATAAAATATTAAGAAAAGTTTTGTACAGCAACTTATGTGGTTTTAATTAAATTGTATGTTTTATAATAGGTACTGAATCCTACCGTCTAAAGAATTTATTCTGCCTAAGGTTAAGCTTATTAGAGTTTCAAAACCTTTCAACATGTAAAGAAACCCCTTACACGCAGGCAAGCCAATAAGCAGCATGTCATTGTGTGTTGCATATAGATTAAGGATTTATGTACTGCACATAAACAACAATCCTTGGAAGGCCTTGAAAGTTGAACAACTATTTCTGCTTGTCATGTCGCGATAGGATACTACGGATGTGATTTTTTTTATTAGAAAATATATTCAACTTATTAGGTAGATCATGTGCAGTATAAAACATCTAATGTTAATTGACAAGATCCAATTTTAGAATGATCCATCGATTTAGGCAAGAGTCTAGCTTTAATGTTTTATTTTTAATAATTATATTCTTCTTAAGATGTCCATAAGCTGTATAGAAGAAAGAGGAACAACAAAACCTTCGCTCAGCTGATGACACTCGCCTTACAAAAGAAAATATCAATGGAACCAAGATCGGTTTTTGGAACTTGTATGTGCAGATAAAAAAAAAATAATTACTTTATTGCGTGTCTTGCACGGATATAAATTAAAAGCATTGTTAAGATGTGTCTCCTGTGGGTGAGTGGAAACTCTCTCTGCTTTATAATCAAGATGGATCCCGGGTTCGATTTCTGGTGAGGACACAAGTGGTGTCTAACCATGTTAAACTGTAGGTCCCGTCCTCAGGACGTCCGTCATCTTCATCCGATGGGATCCAATGGCAAACCGCCATCGGTTCACCCTTGCCCAGGGACCTTTAGGCACAGGATGTCTTCGAGCAGAACATCATCATTGTTAAGATAATTGTTTCTTACCATTGTTACACTGCATGACGACCATGATTGGTGTTCTGCTCGGAGGATGGTTTATACTCGAATGTCATTGAGCAAGGTAAATCAATAGTGATTTGTCATTGCCTTCCATTTGATGGGAGATAACCCCTTCCATTTGATGGATAACAAGTCTTAAATTTAAGGTGAATTATGAACCACTATGCTTGATACGTCTCTCACCAAGAATCGAGCCTGGAATTCCTTGATCACAAGATGACGAACGAAATCTATCATCTATCGATAGGACCGAGCAAGGAAAAGGTGAGCAATTGTTCATATTTTGGCAACACATCATTCCAGCATTTGACTAAGGAAATTGTGTATTATCAAATAAGCCAGAAATATTTTCGAACAATAACTACCCTACCGTACCCAACAAGTACCCTACCGTACAAAAAAAAACACACTATAAAAACGATTTCTTATAATTGAGGAATAAGTTCTTATCTGTGCACCGAGAACTTTTTGTTAGAAATGAGATCTCAGCATTCTCATTTAATTGAAAATGAGAGCATACAGGTTTGGAAATAAGATCAGTAAACTTATTTCCAAACCAGCATGTTCTCAGTTTCCATTTAATGAGAATGCTGAGATCTTTCTCATTTCTAAGAAAAAATTCTGTGCACAGAAAAGAACCTTTTTCCCTCTATTTTAAGAAACCCGTTTTTAATGTGTGTATATATTTCACTATTTCATTAAATTTCTTTTCCTCGCATTAATTTTAATGTAACACACGGGAAAAATAATGCTTGGCATAATAAAATAGAAGATAAACAACGTTATTCATCCAGAAAGTATTAACTGCAGAATCATCCTGAAACTTGGTGGATAATTGTAGAAGGAAGAATATGAGTAACTTGATGTAGGTTATACACCTAACAATTTTAAATTTCATGGTATTGTTCTCATTTGCCTGTCACATTTGACGTACTTAACTGCCGCGCCCACTTGAGAAATTACTTCTTCTTTCCGAATTTCTTTCTCTCTACCTTGCCTTTGCCTTACGTATGATGATGTGGAAGTTCTCAGGTTACACAGACGAAAAAAACTGCAATCTATGTTTTTTTGGTAACAAAACTATGCTATCTTGTCCTATTATTCATGTTATTGTTTTTTCTACTAGTTCTTTTAGCAAAATTAATCTGACAAACTAAATATTATCAACATAATTTATCTATTTATTTGTTTATGGAATAAATAACATTCTAGAGATTATCTTTGTCTTGTTCTGTTCCCTAATATCACGGAGAAAAGATACAGAGAAACGCATTATATTCATAAAGGTATACGTTTCGTTTCTTGGTCTCGAGAAATGTTTTTCATTCACTGTTATGTTTCTCAGTTTAATAGTCTATGTACTTTCTTTCTGTTATTGGTTATGTAAGAATTACTGGTGTATTACAGCTAGCATTAGTCGATGACCAATCACAGTTAATTTGTCAAGATTTCAAGAAAATAAGTTATTTAACTCAGAGGGATCTGGCGGTGAATTGGAAAAGTTTCTCAAAATCAGGAATATATATAAAAAAAAACAGACTTTTATGAGTATAAGATGTTCCTCTGTCTTGTTTTTTGGTGCTAATAATCTTGGATTGATAAAGGACATATGCTTTTACAAATGACCAGGAAATCATTGTCATATTCGAATCACCATCTTCAATGACCAGGAAACCATTTCTTTGACAATATTTCTTAGCTTTGTGTTATTTCAAAGAATGTTTCAAACAAGTGGAAACTCAACGCAGCATGCTTGCAACACTGTCTGTGTGACACACACATATTCCCAAGGGACTAATATCTCTAACGTTTATGTCATCTTCTGAAATAAGTATGTGAAGCCAATAAAGTGGCTGAAAACTCCCCCAACAGAGGGCAATAGATGGATACATACAATCTTCACTTGTTGACTGATTGAGAGCTAAGTATTATTGGGGAAGATTTCTCACCTTCTTATCCAAGCGAAGGGAATAGCACATTGAGTGATTTGTGTAACACAGCAGATCGCCCCACAGATCCACGATTATTAAATCTATAAATAGATTTGAGATTTGAGCAAGTCCAACCAAGTTCTCAATCAAGTTTCCTCAAGCCTTTCGTAAAAAATTTATTATATTTAGATAAAGGAACTACTTGTTATTAAATCAGATATTCAGGAATAGAAAATATTTAACTGAAAAGAAATTGGACGAGTATTACTGACATGTAATTTGACTTTTATACTGCGACAGATGAGCCCAACCTCCGTGATTTAATTATAGTTGAAACTACTTGAAATATATGCATTTAGAATAGCTAACACAAGCTTACACAGTTGTAGCTAGATGGCACAAGGATGCAAATTTATTCTTTTATAATTGATTTTTCTTTAATACCATCAAAGGAATTGTTTATCTTTGAATTAATTGTGAAACATTGCAGCAGGAACATATTCATATTATCATCGAATGGGTTATTAAAGTTACCATTGACTCAGCAAATTTAACTGGCTGCTTGTTAGTGTTACTACTACGAAGTTATAATAATAGGACGTTAATGAGAAGTTTATAATAAAATACAATAAGTTCTCTTTACTATCATTTGATACCTTTTCTTTTAAAAAAATGAAAACATTTTTATTTCATCTTCTCAAGTTCTCAGACAAAGAGGACGCGGGGGTGAACACTTTGGGATGCGAATACGAAAACAGTGACACTCTTCTCATTGAGAAAATAAGAAAAAAATACTACGATTTTCTTTTGTTGATGCTCACAGAGGAAGAGCTTCAACGATTTTATAGCCGTGAGTTTTTCCTCTGTCAACTGTCACACGTTTGCTTGCGAAGAATTAAGGCTTCATGTACAGATAGATAGACACACGCACACTCGAAAACCACAGAAGGAAGCTCTTAGAGTTCAGTGTTGCTAGCTGCACAAAAACTATCGATACAGAAAGTTTCGGTGTAAAAATGAACTACTAGGTAAAATATATTGGTCAGTAGCTGTGGCGCCAACGCGTTCCGAATTGTCGGAGTGTCGTGGAAAGTCCATCTGTTGCTACTATCCGTCTGTATTTATCGAACAAAGGCATTTTTTTAGGAAAAGATCTGCAAAGAATCCTTTTCTATAGATTTGACATCTTGTTGATAAGTGATTGCGCTCCGTACGTACTAATCCAAGCCTCCCAGGTTTGATTCCTACTGAGGATTTGCTTGAATTGATTCCGTAAGCTTTATTTACAGAAGATATTAGCATTACCCAAACCTTGATCATTGGTGCATAACCTAAGTTTACCAGTCCATAAAAAATAAACGTGAACATTTGCTTCGTTGTTGATGATGATAATTTTATATCGAGCGGCCGTGGCTCTGTAGTAGAGCGTTTGGCTTAGCATTCGGAAAGTCCTGGGATCGAGGTGAGGTTTTTTCCTGACTGAGGTTCTTCCATACCAGGCAAATGCCGGGATGGTAACTTCAACGTAAGCCCTGGCCGACTCCTTCCCACATCATTTCCCCTCCATTATCCCGGACTGAGCTTTTGTTGCCTAAAGGCCTTAAAATAAATTCAAAGAAAAAAATCAATGATAATTTCGCGAGCCTTTATCAGTTACTTTAGAAATTGGAATTCGATTTCTGGTATGTAATCAAGAGGTCCCGGGTTCGATTCCCGCTGGGCACACAAGTTGTTTGGAACTCAGGACTGTAAGTGCCGTCCTCAGGATGTCATCTTCAGCAGATGGAAGACAATTGCAAATCACTATCGGCTCACCTTGCCCAGGGACCTTCGGCTCAGGACCTGCCTTTGCGCAGAACATCCTTCATCATCATCATAGAGAAAAAGGCATGACTTCATGCAGCGCTATGATGATACGTATTCTTTCTCAGAAAAATATTAAACATTCTACACAGAATCTCTACATAGGAATCAAATTTATTTTCTCCCTGATTCATACATAATATTTTAATAATAAACACTATATTTGAAATAGAGTTACCATGTCTACATACAAGAACTATAGATACTTGTCAAATGGGAAAAGATTAAAAACAATTGTTCTACAAAGTTGGTATCACTGATGTTAAAAGAGTGATGGGTGCTTCTCTTGTTTTGCATGTTTCCTTCGTTTGATAATTAACCATGGTTCACGCCAATACCATGACAGGCGACAAGAAACTTCCGGCCTCTTCTAGATTACAATTTCTTTCAGAAAAATCTTGTCTCCTGCTGAGCCCTTGTACTGTACAAGGAACTTCCATCCGTTCAGCTGGGGAAATCCGATGACAGCCTATGGACAGGTCATTCGTTTCGTTTGGACTGAGAGTCACTAAATATATGTGTGTGTGTGTGTGTTAGAGAGAGAGAGGAGAGAGACAGATAGACAGACAGAGTGTATTTATGTATAGCTGTACAATGTCCGGCCACAAAAGCCATCCTCGGGTGTTGAAAGTGACAGCAACTACTCCGCCCCACCAGTTAGCAAGGGAAGACATGGCATGATACTTTCTCTAGATGGGAACAGACAACTCAGAAACTCCTCACCGCACTCACACTACATATATACACATCAAAGTCAATAGCTTCTTCTTCTTCAGCGTTTGCTGGAAAAGCAGGAAAACTTTTGTCCAAACATTGCTCCCATAAAAGAAGAGCAGACGTGTTTGTATTCGACAAACAGTTAATTTTTGGGGTTTTCTATTATTTCAAAAATGTACAAAAAATAAAAAAAAACATATTAGTTGCAGAAAGTTATTTTAAAAAGAGGAGCCATAGGACACAGAAAAAAAAACAGTGGCAAAGAAAATATGGCCTCTACAAAACATCTATTCTTTTAGTATTTAATTTAGATATAAATCAATACGTAACTGGTGTAAAATATTTTGTGAAAACTATTAAATTAATTTTGGGACAATATTGTATTTTCTATTCCTCAGTTCTGAGACTAAAGAATTAGTCAAAACAATCTTTCTGTAAAATTTTAGTTTCAGTTATCAGGTACAGGATTTACTTGATGATTTAAATGTGCCTTTTTTTTTAAAACTTTAAAACAATATTTTCCCAAAGTATCTGCTCTAACGGAAACAAAATTATCCAAAATAGCTGAAGGAATAAGAGTGACCAAAATTATCACTGTTCATGAAAAACAAAAAAAAACATAAAGAATACTGTAAGAAAACAATGGAATAATTGTAGGCAGAAGTATGAAATATATTGAACACAAGAAGAATGAAACGGTATGAACACAACTAAAAGTAATGAAACTAATTAACAAACCGAGAAGAATGAAATTAAATGAATGTAATGAAAGGAACGAACCAGCAGAACATAAGGAAAACAAAACTAAATGATTGGAACTGTTTAAACAGAAGGGAAACTAAACGAAATTAGCGCAACGAGAAGAACGAAACGAGATAAGAGTGAGAGCAATGAGCAAAACGAAAGTAATTCGCTCAATCTAAATTCATACTTCGAAGCAGAATGATCAATGAACATCCGGTGAACGAAACGAACTGAACACAACGAGAAGAACGAAGTGAAATGTAGTTATATAAGAAGAAACAGAACGAACTGATCACAACAACAAGACCAAAACAAAAAGAAAATGACGAAAAAAAAAGTAGATTGAAACACAATGAACGCGTCACGAAGAACACTAAATGAAAAGCAAATAAAACAAATATGATAAATGCGATAGTAGCTACAACAATAGTTTGCTTAGTTTATGCTTATTTTGTGTCGTCTTGTTCCGAAAGAATCGAAATTTAAATTTGAACATGAAAGGAAAAATAAAAAGGACTTTACCCCAAAAGAATTCAAAATTAAAACTGAATATGAAAGGAAAAATAAAAGAACTTTACCCAAAAGAATCTAAAATTAAACCTGAACATGAAAGGAAAAAAATCAAAGACCTTTACCCAAAAGAATCCAAAATTAAAGCTTAATATCAAAGGAAAATAAAAGAATTTTACCCAAAAGAATCCAAAATTAAACCTGAACATGAAAGGAAAATAAAAGAACTTTACCCAAAAGAATTCAAAATTAAAGCTTAATATCAAAGGAAAATAAAAGAACTTTACCCAAAAGAATACAAAATTAAAGCTTAATATCAAAGGAAAAATAAAAGAACTTTACCCAAAAGAATTCAAAATTAAAGCTAAATATGAAAGGGATAAAAATAAAAGAACTTTACCCAAAAGAATTCAAAATTAAAACTGAATATGAAATGCGGGGGGGGGGGGGGGAAGAAAAGAGACTTTAAAACTATGTGCCAGCAGTAAATGAAGGTATTCGTTTAGTAAACTCAAAGCAAAATTCAGTGTTATGGTCAACTTAAAAGCAACATTAAACATAACCAAACTTAATTAAACACAAAAACTTATTGTCCACTTACGAAAAACAAACTTCTTGTTTAAATCAAACAACATATTAGCTTGCTCATGAATTAAACACAAGCATAAGAGCCATGAGGAAGAAGTACCACTAGTTATCGTGAAGAAGTGGCAGTATAATTTATAAAGTACCGCGAAGCACAAAAGAACGTGAGGAATTGTTGTAGCAACATAACTAGAAGATAGATACCGTATCAATCAGTTTCTTGGCACCCAGGCAAACCAAGCTGAGTTGAAAACATATAAATGATCTAATGCATTGTGCCAACAAAAGACATTTTGCTACCTAAGAATGCGACGGCTACCAAATTGGACGTTAAGAACACAGCTGAATGCTAATTAGGAAGATGGAACTAAGGTTAAAAACGAGGATAAAATAAAAACAAGTGGTTAGATTAGAGAACTACACAAACAAAGGATCTGAAAATAGGTAGCAGAGCAACTTGATAGGCCCAATAATTAGTTTGAGGCGTGCAAAGTACCATAGAGAACAGATTTAAGCTAACACAAATAGTTGTCGTCATTGCAGGAATTTTGGCTGTTTATTTTCCGAATGCCAAGCTCTTTTGTGCCAGCTGTCAACGGTACAATTTGTAGATGTGTCACCGTTGGAAATGTATTTTAATTAAAGTGTCTGTCTACATAGCGAAAAACCTCCTGCTATCTTTTCTTCTTTCTTGCGTTTTTTCATCATTTTCTTGTTGTTTCTTTCTCCCCTCCTCTTCGGCGGCAAAATCATAACGAAGACTGAACAAGAACTGTCATTTGGAGAGGAGTTTCTTCCATCGTACGTCAGTCGGTTCAAGCTCTGATGCTGTCTACACTGACTGAAATTTTCCCAGCTTTTTCCTCAGTTTCAGCAGTTGAATATCCGAATGGTACCTCAATTAAAACCTTGGTCGCCATCTTCCACCTTTTTAATCTCTGTCCCCGGAAGATATTCATTGTGTATTCATTTGATAAGTCACGACCTTCCTTTGGACAGGTTGATTTTATTTTATGGTCTTTAGGCATTTAAGACTCAGGCTGTCGGCGAAAGGGAGTTAAGTCGGCTAGGGCCTATTTTGAAGGTACCATCCTGACATCTACTTGGTATAAGCGAAGAAAACCCCTGGAAATTTCTTAATCACGATGGTCGGCCGTTGGTTTTGAACCCACAAATGCTAAGCCAAAGCTCTACCACTAAGTTCGGTGTCGTTTCGTTAGTCTTTTTGCTAACATCGTCAGGGGATCATCTTTGGACGATGATAATCTCGTGAAATTTATGATAATAAATAGATAAATGAAGGTTAAAGGTTGGTCATTGAGTTTTATTAAACTTATTGAATTATTCCTAAAGGATATGCGCTTAGCATACAAGAAGGGGTATAAGTTGCTTGGCAAAAGGCGAGAGAATTTGGTTTGGCATGTAAGGGGCGTAGGTGGTAGGACGTCGGATGGTTGAAACGTACGTCTGTAATAGGCCCTATGTCAGAGGTACGTTACGAAATTCTTAAACCACGTAATTGTTTAAGTTTTTCGCATTCACGTTATGTATTTTCATATCTTTTGTGTCCTTAATTTCTTTTTAAAAAAGGTATTTTGCTTTTTTAAAATATTTTCAACATTAAAATAAGATAAAATTGAATAAGCTGTAAATGTGAGAGAAGCAGCTTGATATAAGACAACTACAGTTATTAATGAACGTATCACTAGCTAATTAATTCCTAAAAGAAGAAGGAGTAACACCGAGTATTTCAGAAAAAGAAAAGGGCCGGAACAGAAACACTTACTGGATGTAACACGAAAATGGGTATTTACTTCTATAAACATATTTCTTAATGCAATTATACCTTCGCCTGCCAAAGGAAGACATTTTAATTTCAGTACAAAGGAAGCAGTCAATGTCTTTTGTCCTTTAAAAAATAATGATATGAAGCAAAAAAAAAAGATAGAAACATTTCATTCATTAACTTCATTCAGCCCTTAATTTAAATTTATATATGTGTATCACTTTAGTGCCACGTACAGGAGGACTAATTAGTTTTCTTCTACGCACGAAAGTCATGTATGTCTCATGTATAGTGAACATTCAATAACCTTTTATTGCTGAACATTGTCCTTGTGTCATGAATACTTCCGGAAGAGGGAAAAAAAAGAGGGAATTTACGCTACATACTTTCCCCCTTTTTTGATTGCTTACCCTGCTTTATTTCTTTATAATATTTTTACGTGTGTGCGTGTGTGTGTGTGTGTGTATCTTACCGTCAGTGGATTCCCTCAATTATTTTATTGCTCGAGCATTATTATTTTTACTTCTTAACGTGTCTTTCTTTACAATAATCGTGACAGGAACACAGTGACAATTTCGTGTGTGATCTTTTTTTTTTAATTTATTTTTTTAGTGTCCGTAACGCCAGGGTGAAACTTCTGTGGTACGGGGAGTGCAAAAACATAGGTTCACACCATTGGTAGAAAACACGCGTTTTATTTTATTTTTTTCCACTTATTCTTTTTAGATTCATTTTTAAACAACCGTGTGGCATTTGTATTGTATTCCAGACCAAAAAGGAATGTATTATTTATACCCCTCCTAAAAAAGAAAAAAAAACTACACAACCAATACAAATCCTGCGTTTTCGCAAAGGTGTGAACTCTTTTTTGCGATTTACGCATAAAGCGCCATCTTGCTTTCACTATTGTAAGTACAGAGGAAACAAATTTATGAGAGGTATCCTCCCCAATTTATGAATCTCCATTGTTTCATGGAACATATTTTAGTCGGAATTGTTTAAAAAAAAGATCTTTTTTTATTCCTTCTTCTTAAAAAAAAGTTTTATTGCCTGATTAATGAATAAATAATGTTTTAACTTTTCGTAGCGTGTTGCTAAATTGTTTCATCAGACACTGAACATAAGACTGTAATTAGGCGCAGACCGAGAGTATGACACTCTTACATGAAAACAAAGCTGTAAATAATTATTACTTTTTTCTTACATATACGTGAAGTAGTATGATTCCCCATTTTGCTGTTTTTTCTATCCTATCGCTTTGAACTGCGCAGTCAAGAGATTATTATTTAAAAAAAAATTCTAACATGACGCTTCGTTTTACAATAATGTCTCATATCTACGGTGAGCATACGTTCAAATTTTTCGGGACAGACCTGAATTTTAAAATTCTGTCCCGGAGTTCGAAAAAAAAAGTATTTAAAGTCCCGAACTCCATCAAATAGGGCGAAATGACTTAATTTGATATTGACACTTGAAGAAACATTTTACAATTGTTCCACTGTAGTGGTCATGAGCATTTATGAGCTAATTAAAAAATAGCTTAGCTATAATAGCTTAAATCATAAATTATTTTATTTTAAAAATATAAATCATAAGGTACTATAATGGCTCAACACCAAGAGGCTATGAAATTTTTAAAATTGTTATTTTTTTTATTTCCATAGAAAATGTCGCTTTTAATAAATCGCGACTTTATTGTGGTGAAGCTAAATTTATGTATGATCTTAATAAAAACTTTTCTTTTGTGTTGTCCCTCAAACTACCCTGACATAAAGGGTGGTTTAAGGGTCACAGTAAAATATGTTTCGAATATTTATTGAGAAAATACGGTGACCAGACTCATCCATTATCTAGAACAGCATTTCTCAAACTTTTTTTAAATCCAAGGACCAGTAATATGTCTAAGTTATGTTAAGTTTGACACAACATCGTAATTTTCTGTTATAACTTTTGACTATAATAGTTGTAATCTTGTGTAGGATTACTGAGTTTCGATTCCCGGATATGAAAAGTTACGATAGGATTAATATTACGGTGTAAGATGACTGATATTTCTTAAAATATGATTGGTTGTAGTAACCTATTTTGATTGGTGTACAGAAACGAGACAGAAAAAGGTACTGTGTATATGTCCCTGATGCCTCAGTGCGGAGAAAATCTTTGAATGTGGGAGAACACTATATCATTTTATTATGAAATGATCTTACTGCAGGTTACGTAATATTGTTAAAAGTTTGTTCACGAAACCGTAGTGAAGTTCAAGGAATTTTTCTGGGATTTTTGAGGAATTATTTGTTGGAAAATGGACGAATAAGTGTCGAATTGAAAGTATATGAAAGGTTATCATATATTTTATAGTGTATTAAATAACCAATAAGTTCCATTTTTACCAGGATGATAGAATAATATATTGGTGAAATAGCAGTGAAGTGAAACTATTGAATAGTGAAACTATTCGAGGATCTTATAGTGCTTACTGTATATTGTCTTGTGGTTAACTGATGATAGAGAAGAGAAATTAGATTCTTTCTAGAATATTCTGTTGCAAGAGAAATATAAAGTGGTTTAGAAACAAAAAAGCCTTGAAGAGGAAATTAATAGTATCCGTTAAAGGTTTTGATATCCTTTTCAAAGAATCCGAGGTTGCGATTCTCTAAGATTGGTTGAATTGAGGACGAGGATCTACAATGATGGCCCAGGTAAATATATTTAAATTGACTATATCAAGCATATGTGTAGGGTAAGGTTAGTAATCCCGTACACTATTAAGAGTATTTAATGTTCCTTATTTTGAGTTCCTTATAACTATTGAGGAGATTGTTGGTTATGTTTGTCAACGAGTAACTTATTCTATTCATTTCAAAATATTGGAATCATATTTCCTTTTTCTTTTTTGTTTGTAATGTAATTGATGTAAAAAAAATATCATTTTCCTTTCCTTAACAATGATTAAAAAGGACTGTGGATAACTCTAGAATGATTGTTTATTTATTTTCTTTTGTATCATTATTCTAAAAGAAAAAAAAAGATATACAATAAACCTAAAGAAAATTCTGTTTAAATAATTAATTGTTTTTATTTTAAAGAAAGTAGCTGGTTCATAAATATCAGAACATTCCTTGGGTCTTTTTCCAGTGATCATATGAAATGTTAATGGAGAATCTACACATTCAAGTAAATGGGTATTAAAATATTCCATTTATACAAATTAATAATATGGTCAGCTTGAATCTAACATATTCAAGGCTGGATTGAGGATTTCTAAGAGTGTTTTGCCAATTTTTCATTCTATCAGGAATTCTTGGTGGTGTAAAGGTAAGTAAATTTCTTTAATAAGTTGACAATTACACTACATTCCCAAATTTGTAATTTATTAACCCTTCTTTTACTATGGTGGATATAAATGTTCCTCAGCGAGTAAATATATTCTTTTTAAGAACAGAAAAATATGTATTACCGAAAAAATGGAACTTCTATTGCATAATGAATGGAAGGAACAGTACAGCAGTCAGGTCAGTACAACTGTTCTGTATGCTGAAATGTATTAACACATATAATATGAATTAACAATTAAAGTCCATGAATTCCAGTCATCAATAAATATACTGTAATTTCTAAAGTAAGAGCGAAATAAACAACGGTGGGCTGCAAATGTACCCCACTTGGTAAAAGAAGGGTTAATATTTGAAATCGCTTAAAAATTAGGATTCTTTTGTGAAATCCTTGAAAGCGAGTATTCCTATGAGTCATTTCGGTTTCATATCTAAGAGGAAATTAAACGAACAATTGTACAGTCAGCGCCAAAAGTTTGTACCCAGTCGTAAAATTTCTTTTCCGAATAAATTTGAAACGGATTGACCGATTCGAGTACGGTTTCCTGTAAAGAAAAGAAACTTACTTTGTGTTTCAAATCGATTTATCTATTTCAAAGTTATTTGAAGAAGAAATTTCACGATTGGGTACATTTTTTTTGCGCTGACTGTACGTAAAAAGAAAGCAAGTCAGAGAGATGTTATATTCTGATAATAATATATGGTTCTAAACTAGACCATTAAATTGATAGAAGGTGAATCAAGGTAAGCCACAAGAATAAAATTAATATTTACAACTGAGTTTAATTACGTATTATTTTTAAAATATGAACAGCTAAGATGTTGCAAACTTAAATATTTTAATAGGCTGTTTTGTACTTATGTTCTACTGCTACGCACAATTAACATATAGTTCTTATTTTTCTTTTAAACGAAAAAAAAAACATTGGAAAGTAATAATTTCTTCTCGTTCAAATTAATAGTTTTCCATGAGATCAAGGTCGGAGAATGAGGAACCTCTTGTAAGTCTTTGATGGCACGTGCATTTTTCGTGCGTTTTGTATTCCAAGAAGGTAGTCATCACACCTATTCAAAATTGGCTACTGCAAGGTCACAGAAAAAGAACATTTTTTTTTTTTAAAATAAAGCATTTCTTTTTCCCTTTATTGGGGAGGGGGGCAGGTGCTGGGGCCTAACATTGTGAAATTTAAAAGATAGTTTCAGTTCACTCAAATTCAATGACTAATGATTATTCTTTGAAAGTTCTACGAGAAATTGTACAATACGGTGATATTAAAAAAAATAATCGGAATGGGCGTCAGTGCTATTATTATTTATTGTGCCATTTTTAATGAATTTAATGTTTTAACGAAATTATTTACAAGTACTGAAAGTATTTGAACCATAACTAAGATAGAGTAGCAGGCACGAGTAAGAAATTCTATTATGTGAACCGACGGACAATATTTATTTTTAATTTACTAAGCGAGTACATGGATTATTGTGTTTATGAACAGTTAGTTCCCATCGATCCAATAGATGTCAGCACTTTATTTAGTCTTGTTTCTTGGGTCCTAAGAAAAATTTATGATAATAGAGGTACTTTTAACAGTACACGTACTTCAAGGACTAAAATTATAAAAGTGCTTCAGACGCTGTCAATTTTTAAAGCCTATTTTGAGTATCATCCAATATTAACCCCCAAAACTGACCAATATGAATAGTCTGTTTTCCCCATAAAAGACTGGACAGTGTATTTTTATTTCAATATAATATTTGCATAATAATTTATGTAGTGCAATATCAAAAAGATAATTTAAAAAAAAACGTTTTAAAGACTTACTTTTCTTAAACAATTCGTACAAAAAAGTTAAAACATAATAATTTTGTTTATGCGTAATAATTGCATAATAATGCGCATAATAATTTATGTAGCGCAATATCAAAAAGATAATTAAAAAAAACGTTTTAAAGACTTACTTTTCTTAAACAATTCGTACAAAAAAGTTAAAACATAATAATTTTGTTTACGCGTGACTAAAAAGAAAATCATGGGGCTCTCTCTTATACAGTCACTTTATAAATTCTTGAATTGACGCGCCCCATTTTTTTTTTTAGTTATGCACAAACAAAAAAAAATTTTTTTTTGCTTTCTAGTATGAATTGTTTAAGAAAAGTGTGTCTTAAAGTTTTTTTTACTATTATTATTTTCGAGTTATTTCGATGTTCGGATACTTTTTGTCTAGCTAATGTTTTTATGACCCAAATCCTAAAGTGTTCTGCAACCAATCAAACGCCACTTCGTTGCAGGCCAATAATTATTTTAGGATAAAGAAGTCCATATATATATATATTAAAATATGCTTTAAAAATATATAAATATATTAAAATAACAATGGAATATTGTATTGTCACCCAACTTATATCCCTGTGCAAAATTTTATCATTGTATGACTTCGGGAAATGAGTTAAATTAAGGTTGTAAGATTTTAGGATACCACGACCCATTGTGAATTAATTGCTGTTACCGCCCATAAAATTCATTTTATCTTATCTTACCATTGGGAATTAAAGAAAAGTCTGTAAAAAGGGTTAAATCCAAAATCATTATTTGAGTATTCATCGTGTGTCGGAGAAATCAGTCTTAAGTATTTCGTTATTGAATAGCATCCTTTATAGAGATCAACTTATAATTATTGTGAAGTGTACATTGGGGTTCTCTAACTTACAGGAGCATGAGAAACAACTTTTTTTCATATTAGATCACCTAAAGGTCATTTTCAACTACATAGTATTTCGTATAACCTATTTCATTTGCTGGTCAAAACGAAATACAACAAATATGATATGTTTGGTAGACACAGTTCTAGGGCAAGGCGAAGCTATGGTGGTTTGCCATTGCCTTCTATTGGATGAAGATGCCATAAGGACATATTTCTATTAACACCCTGTTCAGTAGAATCTATTTGGATTGAATACTGTGTTACTAAAACTATATTGTGGATATTTTTACCGAGTGTTTTTGAAATAAATTAATTTGAAAACACTGTTTTCTTTCTCCTTGGACAGTTGTGTCATCTGTTGGTAACTTTGTAAATTATTGCGTTTCAAGAAGATAGGGTAGTCCGAAATAATTCGTCACTGAAGGAGATGTCAAAGCGGCAACATGGCTCTTTCGTGCTACGCCTCATATACTACTACTTTCCTCTCTGCGACTTCTATCCTTAAAAAAAAAAAAAGTAACTCTTTTTAGCTTTTTTAAAACTTATTTTCAGCTGTCGTTTCCTTTCTCCCGACACATCGCTCGACCGATTCGGTGTGACATTTAGCCTGTCGCATCTGAGCTGGAAAACGGTTGTGCCGATTACTACCCCATCTGTCGAGCGCCAAAATAAACAAGCCTACTTGCTTGATATATTTGTGTAAAGTTCCTAATTATCCATTAAGAAGGAATGGGAGTGTGTGTGTGTGTGTGTGTGTCTGTCTGTGTGAAGAATTGCCAAGTTTTACGAATTCCTACTGGTGAAGAAGGGAGTAGAATCAAACACACCAAGAAGTCGAGAGTATATCTTCTGGATTAACTTTTTATCTTCCTTTTTTTTAGAGACAGAAAAGTGCATGCGTCTAAATTGGACATGTCATATAACACGTATTTATACTAATTAGTTCTGTTTACAAGGATAATCAATGAGGTCGCTCCAAAAAGAAAGAAAGAAGGAATTGACTGAACTTTTATACGATGATATACTGTACGAATTCATTAGTCATGTTTGATTAATAAAGACGATACTGGTTGGTTCCATTTTTTCATTTTAGTTAGAATACAAATTATGCTACACACTAAATCAAACGAGCGAGGAATTTCACTTTTTTTTTCGAGGAAAAAGTTATTTCATCGAAAAATTATTGAATTTCAATAGATAAGAGTGGTTTTCAGCAAAAATGCTCTCGTTTTGGATAGAAATATGTGATCCTTATAGTTGGGATTCCATGCTTTAGGGATATGATTTATTCTTCAAACATGAAATGAAGATTTCTCATAGTTTTAGAGTGATTCACAATGCATCATGGGTACTAGTCAAGTTTGTTTTCCGCCAATTGTTACCGCGAAGATTATCAAAGATGAAATTTAATGCATTTACTAATAATTTCAATTTTAGTTAAAAATGACAACATAAGACCTGATAACTTTCCTCAATGACAAAAATATAGGCCTACCAAAAGACTGAAAGACATATACAAGAAATTTTTGAATATCGTCCTCAAATACCTGAAGGGACGAAAGAGACGCTATCGAAGGCGTTCTTTTGTAGTTGCCTTACTAGCATAGGGGATAAAGCGTTGGATCGCTGGCCGGAATGTAGTAGGTTCAGTTCCCACCGAGCGGAAATATCGGTTCAATCCTATATTATAATTTTTTCGAGCGGAAAATTTAAATCCTTTCACGGATGGAAATCCATTTTTAAAAGAGTGATTCCTCTTTCCGCTTTCATATGCTGGAATATTCAGCTCAATTCGAGCGGAATTAACTCTCTTGTGAATTTAGTGTGTAGTTCCAATTTTAGATTAGAAATTCACTGTAAGACAAGGCATTACTCTGGCTAGTCACATTTTTATTTTATATTGAGTACCTCCGTTATATGTGCTGATCTCTTGTTGGGGAATCTTTCTCCAAATCTTGAAGTTCCTTCCTTTTGTTGAAAATAAACGAAAAAAATGTTTTCCTACCAAAAAACATCTCAGTAAAGAGTGTGACTATAGTTTATAAGGAGCCTTTTTGTTTACTTATTGGTGAGCAAGGGCGTTCTTATCTTCAACCCTACAAGTGGGTCAATAAATTAATGCTTTGGGCAGGAATCAAGAAGCTATCAAATGTTTCTAATTCATAGCGATCATTGAAATTTACACTTCCATTAAAACAATTTGTAATTATCTGGTATATAAATCTAGGTATTTAGCACACAAAAATAATTCCACTAGTAATTTTGATATGTAGCTGAGGTTAACCAGAAGGTTAAATAGTTTAATTGAAAGAATGTAAATAACTAAAAAATATGAAACTACTTTAACAAAAATAATATTTTTCATAAAATAATCAACAAATCGTTATATTTTTGCTATAAAATACTTCATGAACATTTTTCGCTCTTACGCTTTCTTCTATACATTTACGTTTCATTTTGCTAAGTTTTAGGACATGACATCTATCATTAGCTTGAGAAATTTAAGTGATTGATTGGCTATTTGTCTGGCCTAAATAGATGTTCAACTTTCATCTGCTGAACTAATGATTGGTAGAAGAAGAAGAAAAAAAGAGAAGGATGGAACGTTTTAAAGAGTTTTGTTCGCACGTTCGTGTTCATGATTCTTTTTAGCTTAAGCTTTCATGAGCTATTTTTTTCTCTCAAGGAGTTGACTGAACCACTCATTGTATATGCTTATCAATCTTTTAACCAATGTGGCGTGATCATACTTCAGAACTTAAAAAGAAAAAAGTACGGAATCTGACTCTTCTACCCCCCACCAATCGGCTCAACTGAGATGAAAATATAACACGATACTTTCCAATTATTGGTTACTGATCACGGCTTCTTAAGATTGGTTAATATCTGCGAAAGATTATTGTATTTTCAGTAGCCCCAATATTGTACGTCTCTTTTGTAAACACTGGACATTTTTTTTTTGTTTGCAGATGTGTGATCAAAAGTTGTGCATTATATCAGTTATTATTCAACTTTTGTTTCCAGGCAAAAATATGGTCGCCTTGTGCTTAAAAACTTAGACCAAATTAGTAATAAAAAACTGATATATCGTTGACTATATTTGACGATAAAAATCTTCAAAAGAACGATAAATTACTTTGTCTTTCCATATAAAACAGAGCATTTCTTTTACGATTAGGTAAGCTTATTTGTAAAGATAATGTTCGCACATTCTCAAGAAAACTGGCAAAACTACAAATTTACATATTTTCGTAACTTTAACTAAATAAAAAGGGATTAGAGAACAGTTCTGCTTTGACAAAAATGTTTCAAGTCTATTTACATCCCTGGCCGAGGAGTGTCACTTCTCTCTTTGACCAAGGATGTGCTAATAGAGAATTTGCTTATAAGCTATCTCATGTCCAGCAAAAGAGTGAAGCCAAAAAACAACTGAGCATCGACACTGCGACGAACATGATTGGTTAGCGGACAACTACAGAACTTGCTGCCATCTTTTTTAAACGAAATTAAAGTTTTTGATTAGAGTAAGTGGGCTAACTGGGCGGGACCAAGCTGCGACGTTAGGCTTCATGTTCTTGGTGACATCGCATATCCTCTATTAGAACATCTTTGTCTTTGACGGGTTTTGTATATAGCTTTTGAGTAAAATGTTACTTCCTTTTCTCCTCCTGAAAAATTTTACTTTCTTGAGTTGTGACACGTTTCTTGGGAACGTGCGATATTCTTAATTCATGGCATAACTACAATAAAATTCAATCAGGAAAGAAAAGTTTGCTCTTTCTTGTCACTTACAGTGTTAGTTTGTTTTTACTACAGTACCGATACTTTAAATGTTTCTGTTTCAAATGTTTCAAGTTGTTTTAAATATTTCTAAGTATGTTATAGTTTCAAAATGTTTAAATAGTTCGTAAATGTTTCTAATCGTCTTAAGTGTTCCTAAACTCTGAAAGCAATTTAACAATTTCCAGGGGCGTAACTACAATGTTGTGGGGCAGAGGGCCGGGTGTCCAGACGACCCTGAAGGCCACACAAATAGATGGAATCTAAGTTAGTAGCAAATGCAGCAATTTTGACAAGAGAAGTTGCCTAAAAGTTCCTTCTCAGAGTTACTATAAAAGGTAAAAAATTGAAAGTCTGTATGGCTGGGGATTTTTCACACTGTCGCGAGAGAATATCTATTTTAGCTAAACTGGCAACACTGTTCTGTACACTAGGTGTGTGGTTTATACATACGGCACGAACTTGCTAACATTGCACGTGGGAGATTTTAGAAGGGCCCTAAAAGTTACTTCCAGGGGTGTCTCAAACTTCTAGTTACGCTACTGACAATTCAAATGTTATGTTGGTTACCATTTGAAGTGAACGATCCATTAATTATATCACAGCAAATTCTGTATGTTGTCATCGGGGTTTCCTTAAGATTGTAAACTTACATTTGCTTTGTTTTTAAACAAATAGAGCGATGTCAAAACGGGGGTTTTTGTAAAAGAAACTGTTTTCGCTAGGTGGCAGAACAGAATAGAATTGTTCGCTTATAATTAAATATTCTCTAATATTTTGGAAATAAAGAGCGTGCTCTTAAATAATATTCAACAGTTAGCTATAGTAAAAACGCACTGGTTTCAATTACCTTCAAATTTATAAATTTAATTATAGTTGGTTTAATAAATGTACACCCACAAATAATAGTCCATTGAATTCGCTGAAATTTTTCCCTAAATGAACAATGTAAAATATACTTAATTAAAATTTTTTGTTAAGTCCAGGAAAGAATGTAAAACAGTAATCCGAAAAAAAAATAACCGTCTTCAAAACAGTGTTGCCAGGTAGAGGAAAATTTCCAGGAGGAAAATTCTGGACCACATGAAAGGTAAAAGAGAAAAAAATCATGAACTTTTGTTGAATCTTTTTGGCGCCGTAACCTAGCAGGCGGGGTTTTTTTTTTTACAAAAATTGGGAAATTTTTCAGGACGGAACCTGACAATACTGCTTCAAAAAGAACAAGTTCTGAATTGGATGCTTATCAGATTCACAAAAAATGGCCGATGTAATATATATATATATATATATAAAGTTAGAAAATATGTACAAGATGGCAACACTTATTAAACATTACTTGATAAGAATCTCTGAATTGTTCATTTGAATTCTACATAGTATGAGTTTGGGTAGGCCCTGTGCAGTTTCTCGAACTTAGAACGTTTCCCGTTGACTATTCCAATTATCCCGAGTGTACCTTGTTATCACTTTATCAATGCTCGGGCATAACCTTTGAATAGATAGGCCGATTTTGATTAAACTTTTTCCTTAAAAATGAAACTATCAGATAGCTGGCCTTCACTCAGCGGTCAAAAGGTAAGTCGCTTACCTTCTGGAGAATTTATACTAAGTTTGGCAACACTGAAATAAAGGCTAAACTAAAGATAGGACATTGCTAGCGTGCATGGTTCCATAAAAGGGGGAAGAAATGAAAATAAAATGAGAACGTATACCAAACCAGAAAAAAAAGAGCATCAACAGCTGAGTGATGGGGCAATCTTTTCTGGCATCCCAAAGTTGACTACTCTGAAAGACACAGCAGTTCTTCAAACTTGTCGGGAGATGTAGTGTGACCACGGCTCAGCTGCCGTAATGTATAGTACCTGTCACTGATGCACTAACCAACACATCACTCTGCTGTTTGGGATCTCACTTGCTTACATTCTCTCCCCCCCCCCCCCCACACACACACACACACTTTTCTCTAGTCGTTTCACCTACAAGAAGTTCAGTTCCATCCCACTTAATTAGCCCTTCATACATCTTGTGGTCTTTTCTTCGTTCGCTGCACAAAATGGCGGCTCATTGGATCATACTTAGTTCTGGCCAGAAGTCAACGGACATTATTTATTCTCATCACAACGTTGGATATAAGAAATAATTTATTATAATTAAACTATGAACAGTTCCTGCACAGTAAAAAACGGTTTCTTAAAAATTGAGAAAAAAGTTGTTATCTGTTCATGTGGAGAAATGAGAACATGACGGTTTGGAAATAAGATTACTTAGCTTATTTTCAAACATGTATGCTCTTATTTTAAGTTAAATGAGAATGTTGATATCTCATTTCTAAGAAAATTGTTTCTCAGTGTACAGATGAGCTTTTTTTTTTTAATTTTAATACTTTTTTTTACTACGTAGGAGAAATTAAATCAGGCATTTAAACCCATATACTCTAGAAAAGCAGCTTCTTTACAGTATTATAAGGAAAACAAATCATACGCTAAGAAAACAAGTCTGATAGTGATGAACGGAGACGGCTAAATTTACCTTTAAAAACCTGTCGTTTGTAAGTTTATCTTTGGGACAGGGAATAGGAACAAGAACACTTGTTTGTGTTCCGGTTTGCGGCCGGAAATAAATTATTGCCCACTTAGAATGAGACAAGTGCACATTGTTACTCTTGTATTACAAATTAGATCCAATAGAGGTCTCCACACTAGTGGCAAAATTATAATGGTGCACCATTCATACTAAATAAAACGGCGCATTGGTATATTCAAAATAAAAATAAGTGAAAAAGAATTGATTTGCTTACAACGCTTCGTAATTTTGGACATCAAAAATTAAAACAAAATAATAATATTAAAATAAAGTCTTGGTATTGGAACATCAGATTGAATATGATTATTTGAACATGTAAAATAAAGTAAGAAAATATTCTACATGAGTTCGATGTACCTGCTTAAACAAGTACATCATTTAGGTTTGAGATCATAACTTATTAGATCATTAGGTTTGAAATAATTTTCGACGACATTATCGTCCATTGACTTGGAGACTTTTTCGTTTCTCTTGATATCTGCTTACAGGTATACATCTTTTCTTCTAAGTAAGTCTATGACTTACCGAATCAACAATTTCAATAACAAATTTTTGCCACTGGATTCTATCCTGGGCAAGATGGGGAACTTATGGAGGAAATTGGAAATATTGTTTTGATGATGCGTGCTCTGCTCAGAGGCAAGTCTATAATCCGAAGGTCCCTAGGCAAGGTAAACCGATGGTGGTTTACCATTGCCTTCCATTCGATGAAGATTACGTCCTGATCAGATTACCACTTATCAGATACATATACCAATTTATAATTAAAGTACACATAATTTAAACTAATATTTTCTTTCTTCACGTCAAAGTCTGAACCGTTTCGAAAAATGCAAACTTCCGATGTAGACGCGTTTTTTTTTAAATAAGCTAATAAGCCGATACCTAGGGGGAGGTTATGTAATGACTTACGACTAATATAGTTTCTGTCATTTGATTTTTCACGGTTGAATTAAAAGACTGCCCATAACACGACCTCTTCTCCTCTGCTCAATAATCATCTATATTATGTCAAAGAGTTAGCGTAGTGTCTTATGAGCTTTTTTTTTCTTTACTAATACTACTAAAAAATGCCGCAGTTACAGTCAGTGAGTTAAAGATGACACCCAAAATGGTAATAAAATTGCCATTAAGACACTCCCATTACCACCTTGTCTTATTGCCATAAGTACCAGGTCGTATTTCAAAGGCGGTTTTCGCACAAACCCTCTTCATAGACGGTCTCGTCGTCATCTGTACCTTTTTATTAGAAAAAAAAAGACAAAAAAAAGGCATACATAAATCATTTTATCCCGTTCACCATATAACGTTACCCGCTTTATTACTTTTTATATTCTCTTTTTTTTTCTTTGTTATTAGTCTTCTTGCTTTTAAAGTGTGTAACTATCTGACCTTTACACATCATACACTTTCTCTATTTTTTTCAATGATTTGTCCAGGTGTACATTTTCAAAGAATGATTGGGTTTAATAGGCTATTTAGTTTTCGCGCGACTTTAAAACATGTACAGTAATGTGGATTCTTCCTAGAAATAATAATACTTGGCAGGGAGACAAGAAAAATCCAAACCACCTTTTACAAATGTAGGAAGAGAATAGAGGTTCAGTTACAGATTAGGGTAAACATATTTCATTTTGTACGATTAACTCGGGTGATTTGAAACTGAAGCTAATCCAATTGTGTTTTAAGGTAAATAATTCCTTTACAGCAGGATTTCTCAAACTATAGCACGTGTACCAGTACTGGTACGTATAAGTTTATAGATGAAAGCAGCGGCAGCAAAAAGAAAATGTGCCAACAAGTGGAGGTTTGAATTAAGTTAACTGAAAAAGTTTGAAACAAAATTTTACATACACTTGAACAATATAAAATACAGTAGAACCACGGTAATCCGACCTCCGATGGTTCGACTCCTTGCATAATCAGACTATGACGAAGGTATAGGAAATATGGCGTTTGCACTTATCCTTGAAATACTACGTATATTGTTGAGTCAGTTAGCGTGACACTTAACCTGTCAGTTAGCACGAGTCAGTTCTCGTGCTTTGGTGATTTTTGACAAGGTGAACAGTTTGTTTTTGTATTTTTTTTCCTATTTTTTTTTTTTTTAATTATCAGATGGATTTCTTTACACTTTACTGTAATATATTAAATATTTTTGCTCCTCTGATAGTCCGACTTTTCTTGCGTTCCGACCCTCAGTATAAAAGGTGACGGATTAACGGGGTTCTACTGTAAATACAAAAACACACAAGAAATGTTCGAAATTGGAAGTAAATTAAAAAAAAACTACTATAAAATTTTGGAAGAAGGAAATGTTTTTTCTATATACTGTTTTAATCTCCGGAACTTAGCATTGTTTTGAAGTCAAGCTTTCAATGGCTTGCCTATCCTTTATCGTCAAGATTCAACAAAACACTGACCATGGATTAGTTGACGTCATGACGTAGTGGTACAATTCGCTGCCATATAGCTCAGTGGTAAAGCGACCCTTCGCAATTGGGAAGTCTTGAGTTCGATCCCAACTGACAGGTTTTTCCTCAATCACACCAGGCAAATGCCGGGATCGTACCTTCAACATAGGCCCTGGCCGACACCTTCCAGAATCATTTCCCCTCCCCTATCCCACCTTGAGCCTCAGATGCCTAAAGATCATAAAAATTCAATTCGTTCTTAGGATGTCATCTTCATTTGAAAAAAGGTAATAGTAAAATATCTTCTACTTGACCAGCGACCTTCGGGTCATCGACTTCCTTCTGGGCAGAACACCCATCATCATGATTCTACTCTTAGGAATAGGGATCATATTAAAAGCATCCATATTTCTTTATTATTATTTTAGGTCACTGTTTCGTACGATGACGTCTCCAAGGAAACGTTGCGAGCAGCAATTCAAAAATACTTTTGCAGACGTACTAAAATGAAATTAATCGTACAAGACACATAACGATGGCCACAAACGCCACACACATTACAAGACATGACGCCACGTGCCGCCGATTAGGAAATGATGCAAATCGTTGTAATTACTTCAACAGATCCATCAGTTAATGAAAAAGCATGCGATCGGCGTCTTTGATATACAAACATAAGAAACCCTCATCATCATATTTTCTTCTTTTGATACACTAAAAAAAAAAAAAAATCCAGTACTTTATGAAGGGCGACAGATGATGAAGTGTGGACAATTTACTTATGCCATGGTTGCAGACCAAACATGATATAAATTTAAGCTTTTTGTGTGCTATTTTTTTTAATAAGCAGTATTTAGGTTATGGAAACTGTTCATTTCAATAATAAAGTTGTTTTGTATCGATACATAATTATCATTAGACCTATTATTATTATTATTACAGTAGAAGTCCGATAGTCCGGCGCGTTCGGGACCGGACCGGTGCCGGATTACCGAAAATGCCAGTCCATCGGGCGGTACCTCTTACTACTAATATAGGCTAAGCCGTACAGCGAAAAAAAATGAACTGAACCTGTGTATGGTGACAGCCGAGATCAACCGAGTAAAGTCCGAACGCTTCCGATTGATTCCGAACAATGCTGATTGCGTCTAACAGTAGCAGACGCGTAGTGGACACTTCCGAGTGGTTCTGAACCGCGCCAAGCGCTTTCAACTGTCATTCACAAGCGTTTACAGGAGACAGAAAAAAAAACTGGGATGGTGCCGGATAATCGGGCGTTCCGGGCTGCTGGATGCCGGTCTATCGGACTTCTACTGTATTATTATTATTATTATTATTATTATTATGTATTAGTGAAACTCAGTCTTAATTTTGTTTCATTCTTTTAGGAACAAATTTATGGCAATATATCTACTAATTCTATTACAACAAGGATAGTTGTATCATTGTCACATAAAAGTTAAAAAATACTATTATACGATGCTACAGTCATTCAAAATTTATTAAATTCGATAATATATAAATTATTTATTTATTTATTTTGGTTAAAACAAAAAGCACACTTAGTCCTCGAATTCTAACAGTCATCGTTTCACGTTTTGGTAATAATTTTTTACTAAGTAGTTAATAATGTATTAACTACGAAGACAATGCAATTGAATTCAATTCACTTCAGATCAATCCAATTCAACTCAATTCAATTAGTTCAGTTCAATATAATTCAACTCAATTCCGTTTCAATTCCATTCAGTTCAATTTATTTCAGTTTGCATTCAATTCAATATGCTCGGTCATTGCTTATTTACTTCTTTGGTTATGAACACGGAAGATGGTTTCAAGCTTTTCTCCAGTTAGGTATATTTGCTCCTTTATTGTAGGCAATCAGAAACACACACGTGTTACGTGGATTGCATATAACGGCTGGTTATTGGTGAAAAAAAAACTTGAGTTATGGACCAGTCTAGTAACATTTGATTTCGGCCTGTCACGATTGGTCCTATACATCTAGTTAGAATCCACAAACATCCATGCCCCAAGCGGGATTCGAATCCGCGATCTTCGAGTAGGGCTACTCCGATAATCGATAAAATTTCAAAACCGTTTCGTCGATAAAGAATTTTAATTTTATCGAACTTTCGAGACTCAAAATGTTCGAGGTACTCGAAATGTTCTAGGTACTCGAAATGTTCGAGACACTCGAATTGGTCGAAACATTCGATGAGTTCGAGTCATTCGAACTGTTTGAAAGCAGCAAATACTGAAACATCTCAATATGATCGCATTTATGGAGTCGTTGGAATATTTTGAAAAGTTCGGCATTATCGGAGTGTTTGGAAGAAACAATGCATTCGAGGTTATCATAGTTGTACATTTATATACAGTGTGTTCACCGTCACTTTACCGATTGCGCCAACAACAGTTGGAAAAGGAGAATTTTGGATCTGGTTCCGAGGGTTTAAATTAAAGTTCTGGATGGAGACAGTTTCTGATATAGGTATAGAGGTAAGGAAATTCGATAAGACTGAAGACTTATCGAATTTCGAGTTTGAAAATTTATTATCCGGCACTCGAAATCCTTCGAGAATCATTGAAACAAACCTTGAGAATTTTGTGTGCGAAGCTCCCTACTATAGATCGCGCTGTCTGTCCGTCCATCTGTCTGTCTGTGACGTCCTACGATAACTTTCGAACGGATTGTCCGATTTGATGAAACTTGTTTTAAAATGTTCTCCTTTGCCGAAGTTTCGAGAATACCAGAAATTTTGTTAATATTCGAACTTTCGATAATACCCGAAACTTCGATAATATTCGAACTTTCGATAATTTCAAATACTCGAACGGTTTTCAGTAACCGATGACAACTCGATACATTTTCACACCCGAAGTTCGATAGGTCCTCAGCCTTATCGAACACCCCTTATCTTCGAGTCGCTGGCCTAACGCCTTAGACCGCGCGGATGCCTGATCGGCAGTGGCATTTTATGAAACGTCTTAATATTTTGGGGGGACCAAACCTAGTTTAAAATTTTGGGATCTAAAATAGAATACAGCCTTTCTAAAATCAAATTAAGCAGAAGTGCAGGTTGGGGTAGACGTTCCAACAATATGTATTTCTATTACGATGCACTTTCAAGTACCCATCAAGACTTTAAAATATTAGCAGTATATTTATACACACATATTTCCTTACTAGCGCACTCATAACATAACTAAATCGTTCCAAAGACGTGAAAAATAATTCTCTACTGACGTCATTTTTAAATATTTTAAGTGATACAAGATACTGTTAATCTTAAACCGATGTTTTGAATAGCTCCCTTGAACGCATCGCGCAGTGTTGACGTATCTCGACACTCTCGTTTTGATTTGCTATGAGGAGACACAGACGAAGAATTTTGTTGTGTTTGTGTAACCCCTCATACGCTCTCTTCTCCTTTTCGTTTTGAGAAAAACAAGCGGGGTGGAGACGTGGAAAATATCTCCCTTTAATGAGTGTTGTCTTTCAACCCCTCATACAATCCCCACAGAAAAACAGGCGTAAAAGAAACACATAATTATGTCAACCCCCTGTATTTTTACTTCTCTGAATTTTACACACACACACACATTATCTCTCTCTCTTTACTCAAGTTCTTCACAGTCTATCAGTTTGGTTTCCGGCAAGGGCGTCTAGAAGGCACTCATGTCAACTGTTTCGGCAGTGTTGCTAAATACTGTGTTGAAAAGCGCTTCAATATTACCAAATAGAAACCGTTTCAGAAAATGAAAAATAAAAAAAAACTGTGTAGGTCTATGTATAGAAAAGTACGCAAGTACTAACACATTTGAAGATGGAAATATGCTACTTCTTATTTTTTGTTTTTGTACACTCAAGGACAAATGAAAAGAATCCAGGTATACAGTCGACAAATATAAGGTGGAAGGATATTTCCGAACAAAACAATATACAATTTTGTGCATATCTCACAGAAGAATAAAAAAGAGACTTTTAGAGCTACGATCATCCGAACTGTAAGAGAGTTCCGATCATTACAAAATGTTAATGTACAGTTGTGGTCAAAAGTTTTGACTCATGTCTCCAGAGAATATTTTCTAAATTTACAGATGTGTCCCTCCTGTGCTCAGTATCTATGAACTAAAATCAAAATTGAGATTAATAATTCTCATATAGTATCGCTCCCTGGGATAAAACGAGGAAACCTTTGCTAAATGTTAGGACAATATTTTCCACAAAAGTACGTCATATTATCGAGCCTATCTCTGTGAAAGTCAATAAATATTATACGATATTTCAATATATTTATTTTTGCAATAAGAAAAGTTATTTATAGACATTCGTCAATATTTTTGTCCATGGCTGTACAATACAATGAGCTCCTGATTAGTACATGTAGTTAGTCATTTGTCTTTGTTATACATGGAATGCCCAGTGAAGGATTAGTTATATTTTGAATTTGAATTGTGATTTTCTTTCCAATGGAAAACGTAGGTGCCTATACGTTCAATGGACGGGACCTACTATTAATGATATAATCGAATCACAATTGGGTTTGAATTTGAGACAAAGTGTGGGTGCACAAAGCAACTTGCGATGCAAGTTGTCTCTCTCTACCACTTTATCTTGTATCTCTAGTAGCTGGATTACAAGTCTTCGCCACGAAACCTTTCTCAGCCTTGTAAAAATGACAATGATTGGAAAAAAGCTAGAAACTAGGTTTTAAATACATATTTAAAATGGTCCTAGATTTTACTTATTTTAAATATTTACGAAATTCAGTAAAATAAATAAATAATAATAACACTAGGCCTGGCTAAACTATAGTTCCCATCAACATTTTCTTGTCTTTTCTCGCGTCCAAGAACGTCCCACTCGTATGTGTAGTGTCAGTTGATGCGTGAAACTGATATATAGAAACCCGAAAATAATGTTGGGTATCCATCTGTTAATTAATTAACTGATGCTATCAATCTGGCTCCCCCCCCCCCCCGACAGGCTTCCATTTGTCCAGTTCAGAATAAATAATTAGAAAGAATTAAGTCAACCATAAAAAGGTATTTCATTCATTACATAAGTTGTATCGAACCCACTTAGGAAATAGCTTGTTGGATGATGGAGAGTATTTATATTTATCACTTGTTTGAAAGAGAAAAAAAGTACCCCCCCCCCTTTTCTGTATCAAATAAAGGACAAAATAGGGAAAATGATAGGGGCAGGAGGGAGGGGGGATAAGGACCAAGAGGAAAAAAAATCAATTTAGAATAATTTGGTGGCAGTCAAATTACGTAAAAACATATGTTGCTTCCCAATCTGTACTTAAGTCCACTATTACGATGGTGTGTGTGTCATGATAGGGAAACGAGATTTTGCCCCCAGCCCCCCCTCCATTCAAAGTAAAAGAAAGAAATTTCCATTGAAGCCACATCATGGAAGGAAAACGTTGATAGGTCTAACAAAGGAGAAGTATCAGAGAAAAGCGCCCCGCTTAAGCGAAGCAGAAGATAACAGCGATAAATCACTAAACGGGGGAAGCCCCCCCCCTTCCCCCCCGAAAAAGAAACACACACTCTTTTGCGATCCTGTTTTGTCGCCCATTTCGTCGATGGAATTCTATTTTCGAGCCACGCTTTAGAAAATCACAGTAGTGAGCTTTTGTCCTTGGTGTTGTTACAGCATTCGCCCCCCCCTTCCTGTTACCCCCTCAACTTAACTCTATAACCCTACCTACTTCTCTCGCTAGAAATGTCGTTTTTGGCACTCTATTAGCTCCCGCGACACATCTTTTCGCTTCC
This sequence comes from Lepisma saccharinum, assembly GCA_022664845.1. NCBI lineage: Eukaryota > Metazoa > Arthropoda > Insecta > Zygentoma > Lepismatidae > Lepisma > Lepisma saccharinum. The sequence goes on from JAGDQP010000031.1 coordinate 103,647, forward strand.
TACTCCCCAAACACCCTCTTCGACTAGGTTTTGTGTCACTACTCCAGAATTCAAGATTAATCGGGTAGCGTGGGCTACGACGTTAAACCTACTTACCGTATTATTCTGGTCCGATCGGCTGGAAAAACGACCCGTCGACATTTTCACTTCTCTCTCTCTTTTCTGTTACCATCGCGCCCGTCCGCGAGGGCCGATTTATTGAGATTGCCCGCCGAGAGAGCAGCGCAATTAAATGTGATTTGTTCCCCAAATCGATTTGCTCAGGAACGGCTGGAATCTGCTTCTATATCATCATTTATCCAATTCTAGGGGAATGGTGCGGGGTAGTCAGTGTGCTGTTGTTGGGTCCTTTAGCCTTCCTAGCTGACTGACTATGATGCACGGTTTAAGTCAATCGGGTTTTCAACACCGAAAAAAAAATAGCACGGAGGGAGGTGAAAATTGGATACGCGAAAAGTGAACTGGAAAGATTTTTTTTCCCTTGCTCTTTGAAGGAAAAAATAAAAAAGAGAGAAAAGGATTCTTTTGGCGTGGGTGTTGGAATGGAGAGAAGACGCGACACATTGTTTAGAAAGGTAGGGAAATAGTGTGAAAAGGGTGCAGTTAACTACACGCCAAAAAAGAAAAATGTAAAAAAAAAAGACGTAAGTAAAAAAAAAAAACTGTCTCCCTCGTCTCTTTAACAACTCGACACTCATAAAAGAAATTTCGAGTAAAAATCAAGTCCGCCGAAGTACATACGTACCTAAGTATGGTAAATCACAGATTTTGTACTTCCAGCACACACACATTGGGAGAATAAGTTACATGTTCTGTGTATATTAGCGAAACACAATTAAAACTAATAATAATAATAATGTTCCTTGTTTTTTCACAAAATTTCACATCACCTTATCAATAATATTACACAACAAACCACAAGGTTGCAGCTTCGAATCACCCTTAGAGAAGTGCGAAATTTTTCAACTATAAAAGAAACTGAGAAAATAAGACGCGTAATGTAGGGATCGTTACATTTTATAGAAACCGGAAAATTCAGAACGGAAAATGTTATTTTCGTAAACTGGAAAACTATTTTTCCGGAAATGGTCATCCCTAACGTAATGGTATAAAGACAGGATGTAATCAAGATGACCACAATAAGGCCCACCTTAATACTTTTGAATATTTCTCGAACAACAAAGCAGATAATATTGCAATTTTAACTGTGTTTAAAACTTTATTGTTTCTAGTACAATATATGTAAATCTTGAGAGCGCAGCTCAATTCCTTCATGATAAGAACACAAAAAGTAAAAATGCTTCCATTGGGCCTTATTTTATTAGGGTGACTACAATAAGGCCCAGTTCTTGCTTCTTGAGAATATTACTTTAATAAATTTACATATGATATAATTATACGTAAGACCTAATTCAAAACGAAAATCTTCAAATAAAAAACTGATGATGAAAAATAAAAAATGTAGCTAAACTTGACATGAACAGTCTTCAATAGCGCGAAGTAGGCCTATAAACACTAAACAAATTGTTAAGAAAATGAAAATGTCTTTACTCAACTGTACTCTTCTAGAAATCGTCAAATATAAACTTAAGACTGATGATGGAAATTGACAACAACAAAAAATAACTCAACTTGACGTGAACAATCTTCAATAATGCGAAGAAGGCCCATAATCACTAAACAAATTGTTAACAAAATGAAAATGTCTTCTAGAAAAAAGGTTTATACACATTTCTAATTAACTTCTAACTTTTTTTTTAATGAACTTTTCATTACTCCAAATCATTATTCATGTTCACAGCGAGGGAACACGAATACATCTTTATCGTCGGCCTGGTTATGGAATGTTGCCTGATTAGCTGATAGTTAGAAACTTCTCTTCCTCTACGCATGGCTACTGGTTCAAGTCCAGTGGGAGTCCCTTGAACGGGGTGTTTAGAAACCAATTTTGTCACACTATACACACATGTTATTTCGATTAGATATTAATTATATAAAATATCTACTGTGACATTAATTACTGTTACATTTTCAATTACTATGAAGCTACAATGAAGAAACGCAATAAGGCCCAAGTGGGCCTTAATGAGTGACGTTGCATTTCATGTTATTTTATAATGGTACCTCCAAAACCCAGCAACAAAATAATTTTAATTAAACACATTGTTAATACTGAAACTGTAACCTAAATGACGTATAGTACCCAAACTAATTTCCTTCAAGCACATGGAGAAAAAATTGGAACTTACGTTGATGCAAAAATAAGATGAATGGTTTTCCTGACTACACGAATATTACGACGCACCACACTGTCGCCATTAAGAGACTGATTCGGGAATGCTAAGTAGCAATCACACTAGTAGTCTTAAGCCTTCTACCTACTGCTGCCATCTATGCACGAGAGTTCATTATATTGGGGAAACTGACACTGGGCCTTATTGTAGTCTGGGCCTTATTGTAGTCACTTACCTTATTTGTTTTTCTAAGACTACTTTTAAAAATATACGTAATTTCGCTTAGTAAAAGAGTAAATTTCTCTCAGCGAAAGATGGTGATTTCCTACAACGATCAATATCGATACCGATCAGCATCTATATCATTAATATCGACAAAATTGTTTACCACTCGGTATTGATCGATATTAGATAACAACATATCGTAAATCATGCGTTATTAATATCGGCGGATACTGATGTCCTGTTGGAGTGACATCCTTTCGGAAGAACACTTTGTTTCCATCACCAGCTTACGGACCCAACTTCATCGTTCAGTGGCCAAGTTTGGATCGGTACTGGGGAGGCACGCGGATTCCGAGTCGTACAGAATAAGGGTTTCCAGGGATTTATTTATACCATCGGATGAATGTCGAGATGTACCTCTAATAAGGATCCGGTGGAAATTCCTTTCTTTGGAAAAGCTCACCGAAAAAAAAAAAAATTAGTTTTCACACATTTTGAACTTGCAAAACGAACCCTGTAATGTTGCCGTAATCAGGGAGAGAAAGGATCGTTGACCAAAATCTATTAGCTATAAGTCGCCGTACTTTTCCATAAACTCACACAATAAGTTATTATCCAGAATTGCTGGCATCAAACTTCCCAGTAAATAAAGAACCAACACACTATTATTTCTTTGTTGTGATTTATACAGTTTCTGAAGCTCTGTAACAAATGGTGTCGATATATATAAAGGCGTCAAGAAAAGTCCTTTGTTACAAGCTATACCCCTTTTAAAAAATGTAGGTTATCTCGTTTTTACCACAGAAGCCAAAAAAAAAAATTATATTATAAGATTATTTTTTCTGACATCCAATTCAGAATGAAATTCTTTTAGACCATCCCTAACAAAAGATAAATGACAATTCTCCCTCTCTTCATTCCTTGTTTTGATAACACATTCTAACTTTAATACACTCTTACCAACCAATTCCGCGTTGTCTAGCAAGCTCTATACGAGACGCAGACACAAAGCAACAATTTGCAAGGATGGTGCTTTGGTAGTGACGAGGTGTGAACAAAAGAAGCACCCTCAAAAGTTTTTTTTTTAGATAATAATCAAAGAAGAAGAAGAAGAAGAAGAAAATGTTGTGTTGAGTTGTTTCGGGTGGTCACCTCTGAATAGAAACACACTACCGATTCCTCTGTCAGGTTTCCCCTCCCTGCTTTTTCAACGATAGATTTGGTGCATTCGTCTCCTGTGAGGCAGAAAATGAAGTCTGTTACTTCCAGTTAATGTCCGTCCCCATCCACACTCTTTTTTTTTTCAAGACTTCTTTTGCCCCAACCCCCCCTTACTAAATCACACGTCAACAAAAGAATCTCTTAGTAGCAATATTCATCCAATTCAAGCCTGCTAGATTCGTGCTTTTGGACGGCGTTGGCGATGCCGTCGTGGTCTTTTTCGTTGGTGTCTTTTCTGCTGTTACGAGGGCGACCTCTAGTGTCAATAAAGGAAACCAACAAAAGAACTGGAAGCAAACTTTCCAAGCACACAAATAAATAATAAAAAAAATAGTTTCTTTTTGAAAATACGTGGCTGTTATCTTTGTCGTTCCTGCTTTACCAAGTGCAACTTGCAGAAAGGCGAAATATCTTTTTTCTTGCCGAAGACGAGACTTTGGAAGCAGAAGAACACCTTTAACATCAAATCCAGTTGGAGCGTATCAACAGCTGATACAACCAAATTATCCATGCTTGTTCTTCCAATTCAATGAAAATAGATTAGTTAATTCATCGGCCTCTTATCCATCGCTTTAGGGGTCCAACGTTGGAAACAACTATATTAATTTTCTGCGGATCTTGGTTCTGCTTTACCGGCTGACTAGTGCTTTATAAGTCGAGAATTTGAGGTGCCAGATGCCATGCTATTAGTCAGCTAAGCTGTTAGCAATTCAAGTTTGTCGCCCATATATATTAGAAACTATATTATATATCAACCTAGAACCTCCTTCGACGATTTTTCTGTTATACACTGGTAAAGAAAATGAATAAGGGTCTTTCGGAAAGTATCTATACTTCAGAATAATGTACAAATGAATTATTTCGTAGTTGATGGATATTCTTCCCTGAGAAGGGTTTGTGGTTCGAAGGTTGCTGGGCGATCTAAAACGGTGGTGACCTTCTATTGCCATCTGTCGTATTGAAATGATCTTACAGATATGGAATAAGGATATAAGTGAATTTCGAACCACGTGTATCCTCCTTTGGTGGTCGAACCTGAACCTTCGATTACAACGACACAAGCAAGACCACAAATCTGGATAAATTTACACAATAGAGTAAGAACTAAATGAAAAACTCAATTAGCTCATTAAACGTCTAACTCGCTTTGTTCATTGTTGAAACATTGTGCACTTTTTCATAAAAGCATGAAATTGGACATACATGTAAGATTATTTTAAGATATTGAGACACTTTGAAATTGATCTAGAAATCCCGAAAATCTAAAATGGCGTCCAAGATTCCATTATTGATTCTAGTATTTGAGTGATTTTCAGATATTAAATGTGTTTTACAGTACCGAACACAAATCTGATATCCTCTGGACGCTGTAACTAATATCTACATCATTGAAATTCAAGATGGCCGCCATTAATTTAAATATCTTTGTTATAGTGGGGTCGATTTTTAGTTCACATGCTTACTGAAATAACTCGAAAAAATAATACATACTTTTCTCTACCCATTCGTAGTAAAAAGTAAAAAAAATAGTTTATGCATGACTAAAAAGAAAAGCATGAGGCGCGCCAATTGAAGAATTATAAAGTGATTGTGTATGAAAGCGCGACTCATGCTTCTCTTTTTAGTCATGCATAAGCAAAATTATTTGTTACTTTTTAGTACGAATTGTTTAAGAAAAGTGTGTCTTTAAAAAGTATTTATTATTATTATTATTTTCTCATAAAACCAAGAGATTTTGTATGATGACTAGACATACTGTACAGTTCCGAGTTATGTAGACCTCTGAGAGGGGTCTTGGCTAGCGCGCGGGGTGAAGTGGGAAGTGCACAAGCAATCAGCGAGAACTCGCGCTTTTACTACCTACCTCGCATGGCTATTAAAAGTGTATTCCCACCCATAATCACGCTACGACTCCTCCCTCGCGGCTACAGAACTCAGAACTAGACAATACCTGTACGATCATTTTAAGATATTGAGGTACTTTGGAATTTAGTTAGCTGTAGTAGTCCCGAGAATCCAAAATGGCGTCCAAGATTGCTGTCGATGTTGTCATACGCTTTCGAGCACCTGTTCTGAGCACTGCTCTGGATCAGTTGTTTCCTTTTCCTTCCTCACGCTAGCCTTTTAACAACTTATCCCATAAGTACTGTCGTATTTTTGCATCGTATTTTTGCACAGTGAGGAAAATAACCATAACTTATATGCAACACTACCGTTAGTTAGGAAAATAGTCTACATCGAACTCCACAACACTCTGCCACCTGTCAACCAGTTGTTCAATCCGCCGCTGAAAGAAGTCACCAGGTTTGGAGGCAAAGAACTGGGTTACTTTTCGTCGTACGTCATCCTCATTTTCCAATGTTTTGCAGGCTGCAAAAAAAGACAATAGTCTGTTGCTGCAAGATCTAGTAAAGACGCCGGGTGGGGGGACCTTTTCCCAGTCACGTTCCTCGATCTTAGTACAGGTCCTTCTTGCCGTGTGTGGGCGCCCGTTATCATCGTGATTGAACACACCCTTGCGATTAACCAAAGCAGGACGTTTCTCCAACAATGCAGTCCGTAGACGTTCAAGCTACTGACAGTAGACATCTGCATTGATGGTCTGGTTACGTGGCAAGAGCTCAAAATAGATTATCCCACGGATATCCCACCAAACACTCAACATTACCTTGCACGGCTTGCAGGGGTGGAGTTCCTCATTTGGGACAGTTTCTGCGCCTCCTCCCCTTTAGGTATCCACTGCTGTTGCGTGTAATGTTATGGTGGAGGGCCCATTTTTCATCCTCTATCACCATTCTGTCCAGAAATGGCTCAAGTCTGTGACGGGTGAGCAGGGAACTGCAGATGTCAACTCGCTGCTGCTTCTGCTGAGGGGCTAATGCATGGGGCACATGGTACGAATGCTAGATACCCCAATACCCAAGACTGTTTAATTAATGGCCGCCGTCTTGGATTTCAAAGATGCTTACGTAAATTAAAGCTGGTGAATATATTTCAATGGTCTGAAATTCATGTTGAGGAGGTCAGCATCTGAAGACAGCTATAGTGGAGTTCCGATTTCTATAGACCTTTGATAGGGGTCTTGACTAGCGCATGGGGTGAAGTTGGAAGTGCACAAGCAATCAGCGAGAACTCGCGCTTTTAGTACATGCCTCGCATTGGCTATTATCCCAGCTATGATCACGCTACGAATCCTCCCTCGCAGCTTCAGAACTCAGAAATATACAATAAATCAAACCCTAAATAGAAATATTTGAAATAATGACGCCATCTTGGATTTGAAGAGTTCTTGAGTTAAATTAGAATTTGTAAATATCCTTGATCTGAAACTGAGATTCAGAAAGTTACAACCTGAAAATCTGTGAACAAGAAAGTTAATGAAGTTTGGTAACAAATAAAAATACATTTGAATAAATGGCCGCCATCTTGGATTTAAAGGGGCCTTCCGTAGTACCTTAACCGTGAACGTTTTACCGTCAGCTAAAGTAGTTAATGATAGAAAGACCTTAATTTCCGTTCAGTTCCATAAATCACACAGATAATCTGAAAATCACTCAATTACTATGATCAATAATTATTTTTAAAATCTTGGGCGCCATTTTGGATTTCTGGGATCCTACATCGATTTCAATGCCTCAATAAAAAAAATGACCTTTTAGGTATGCCCATTCATTATGGTAAATATCATGTTTTATGAAAAATGTGCACAATTCTTTGAAATGTTGGCGCTAATCGACCCCACTAAATGGTCTTTCAACAATGAACAAAAAATAAAATAAAATAAATCAGTACGGATTGAACTTTCTTCTTTGAAAGTTTGAACTCTCTATATTTGAATTTGTAGAAACAGCATTGTAATTTCATGCTACGAAAAGAATACATCAGAGACACATTGAGGTAGTGGTCGATGGCTTTAGAGGTCGATGCTTTGCACAAACCTTAACAAAATAGATTTACACGACGTAGCTTCAGCATCTTGGAAGGAATCAGTCATCCTACTTGAGGTTTATCCAAGTTTTTTTTTATCAAAATGATACTGAGATTGTATCTTCAATGAAAGCTATCTCGTTACCACTGAATTAACTTGAGTACCTGCAACATAATTCAGTGTTCCAAAACAATGACATTACATCGTGCGTTTGTCCAAAATTATATGGCATCTTCGATACATAACAATAACATTTCACTATCCTAGGCACTGTTAACTATAAGCGTTAAAGATTTTTCAGTCAGTTTGTTCTTTGGTATACCGCTATTCTCTTGAAGCACGATTAGGTACGTATTGCTCTTGATTAAAATCAGATCAATTAATTGTTCCAAATAGGAGACATTTAATTTTTTTCTTCAGGAGGAAGTAAGATTCACGCTTTACGGATCAGACTTAAGAGAGGTTGATCACCACCCAACTTTATACCAGAAGAAACAAGAAAGAAAAAAAATGCCGATTAAAGAGAAGAACAAGAGAAATAAAGACAATTCTAAGAAAAGCGATTTCCACTGCCTATCAAGCGAAAGACAAAATCGTTTCCCGCTGCTGCTTTCAAAGAAAGAAAAGAGGAAGGGAATTCTTATCGTCAAAACGGTTGGAGATAACCAATGACAGTATTGCAGGGGTGTGGCTGCTGTTCTGGTAACAAAAAAAAAAAAAAGATTCGCACAACGACGACCATATTATAGCAGGCAATTAAAGAAATACTTACGCCTGAATCTTTTTTTTTTTTTCCTTTTACCTTTGTGATACATCACCACGTTCCGAAGAATAAAAAACAGCTTCTTGAGAAAAAAAATTAAAACAAGAAAAAAATAGAAATAGTCCATTTGGTTGGGCGCCTTAGGGTTGTTAATCTCGTTCCCACCCCTTTTGAGTTTTCTCAGACCATTGGGAAAAGTGACATAAAAATGTTTCTTTTTAAATCCCTTTTCTAATGAGGAGAGAAGTCGTATAATTTAATTGCCCTTAACATGGACTTTTCTGCTTAGCTCGCTTATTCTTATGCACCCCCTTTCTGTGCATGTGATCTCATTATACAATTTGTGGACTGCATATTCTATGTTCACAATTCGAGGTGGGGGAGATGTTCAGTTTCTTTTTCATGGCTTTTTCCTGCAGAATAAAACTTCTTTGGAAACTTAAATTTATTTATTGACAATTATTTATGACTCATGTAACTTTACTTCTTGTTCAAATAAAAACTTTTCTTTTATACTTTAATGTAAGTTCAAAACAAAAGACTTGAGCTCAGAACTGTGAGATCTGCAGAGTAAATTTTGATTGGTCTGTCTTCCAGAGGACAACACACTCCTATTTAATGTATACGTACGAGGAGGGGCTTATTATTATGAGGCAACATGTATGAAAGAATAACATGCGAATTAGTGTTTCAGCATATGGCTTTAAAACATAAGAAAGTGTAGTCAATACTAACACGCAATACAATCTTCTTACTTACATGGTTGGCCCTCTTACTATTACAAGTACATTGCTCATATGTATAAACTGCTACAAAGATACAAGTCACACATATTGCATGTTTTCTTCCCAAATGTCTTGAAAACACGTGCCTATTTGCATTCATTTATGAAAGAACAAATTCTGTTCTCACAAGTAAAAAAAATAAGATTTGTATTAAAATTCAAAGTTAGATACTTTAAATTCTATTACAGGAAAACATTTTGTGTTCTTTCTCGTGTTTTTTTAAAAACATAAAATAGTATAATTTCTTTATTTTCATTATTTAGCATGAATTTCTAAATATATTATTCAATCTATTATATATAAATCATATTCAGCCGTTTTCTATCCACTGCTGGATGAAGGCCTCCCCCTTTTCTTTCCACATATCTCGGTCTGCTGATATCCTCATCCATGTAGCTCCTAAAAAACGCTTGATTTCATCTACCCATCTTACATTTGGACGTCGACTCGGTCGTTTCTTTTCTCTAGGAATCCACTGTAGTACATTTGTCGTCCACCTTCCATCTGTTCGTCTAGCTATGTGACCTGCCCATCTCCACTTCATCATCTTCGCAGTCTTGATTATATCTTCTACCTCGGTTTGGGCGCGAATCCATTCATTGGTCTTCCAGTCCCTCCTGGTTATTCCTAGCATGCATCTCTCAATTCCTCTTTGTATTACTTTCAATCTTTGAGTCGTTTGCGCATTCAATGTCCAAGTTTCACAACCATACATCATCACAGGTAAGGCACATTGATTATAAACTTTCGCTTCAGACACATCGGTAGTTTGCTTTTGAAAATAAAGTGTAGTCTTCGAAACTAACTCCACGCCGTTTTACATCTTCAACTAATTTCGTCAGTCAACTTGGCATTTGATGTTTTGAGCTGGCCTAGGTAAACATACTCATCAACTATGCCAATTGTCTCTTCGTTAATCTTTACTTCCTTCTTTGCAGCATGTTGACTGTACATTCCTTTCGTTTTACTTAAATTCATTTTAAGGTCTATTTTCGAACTCTCATTACTCCGTTCTTCCATTCTGGTTTGTAGTTCTTCTGCACTTGAAGCAAACAGGACTATATCATCAGCGAATCTTAGGTGACGAAGATATTCTCCATCCCAGTTTAAATTTTGGAACACACTCTCCAGGACCGCAGAATACAGTTTTGGAGAAATTGAATCTCCTTGCCTTACCCCTTTTCCAACTTAATTTTTTTCACTTTCTTGATGTAGTCTAGTGACAGATATAGCAGGAGACCGAATCGAAAGCTTTTTCAAAATCTATGAACCCCAAATATAGCGGAAGTTTATATTCATTAGTTCTTTCCATAACTTCATTCAGTGTTTGTATGTGGTCCATTGTGCTAAATTCACGACGAAACCCAGCTTGCTCCCTTCCCTGGTTAAAATCTAAGTCCCGTTCAATACGATTTAAAATAACTTTGGTGAATATTTTGTATAGAACTGACAGTAAACTAATTGGTCTGTAGTTTTCGACGCTTTCTTTGTCCCCTTTCTTGTACAACAAAATGATAACAGCATTATTCCAACTTGACGGTATTTCTCTCTTTCTCAGGCACATCGAGAATATTTTCGCAAGTTCCTCTTTTATCTTTTCACCTCCCCATTTAAACATCTCTGCTGTGAGTCCATCTTCTCCTGGTGACTTTCCGTTCTTCATCCCTCGAAGTACTTTATCCACTTCTTTCATTACGTCTGGGACATCTACATCATTTTCTTCTGAGTCTTAATTTCCTAGCTCTTCTTCGGAGTAGTACAATTCTCTGTAGAAATTTTCAAACATTTTTATAATTTCTTCCTTATTTCGTGTTACGGTCCTTTCTGGTCTCTTAACTGAAATTATTTGCTTTTTCCCTATAATGAGCTGCTGTTTGGTTTTCTTCAGGCTCTTGTTTTCCTCGATTGTAATTCTTACAAGATTCTCGTTGTATCTTCGTACATCCTCTCTTACTTTTTTCTTTACGGTTTTATTTAGTTCTATGTACTCAATACTCTTTATGCAATTTTCCTCTTCTTTCATTTCCCTTCTTTTCTTCATCAAGAGTTTTGTTTCTTCTGAAATTGCTCTCTTCTCTCTTTCTGGTGCCTGCTATTTCCTTGGCTGTGTCTCTTATTATCTCGGTCAGTATTTTATTTCTGCTATCGATGTCTTCGTCGTCCTCTAACTCTTTCAAGGCGCTGAATCTGTTGCTTAGTTCTATCTCGAATGTCTGTCTGTGTTTTCCAAGATTTTCCAGATCTAAAAGTGGTGGTTTTACTCTGATAAGCTTCTTTCTCTCAAGTTTAGTATTTAGTTTCAACTTACATCTCACCATCCTATGATCACTTGAGATTTTGAAACTGTTCAGAAGACACGTCTTGCAGAATTTCCCTGTTATTTGATAGAACGTAGTCTATTTCGTTTTTGATCCCATTTGGGCCTTTCCATGTCCACTTCCTCTGGGGTGGTTTCTTGAGAAATGTATTGGAAATGAAGTCTGTTGACTTCTGAGGATCCCACTAACTTCTCTCCTCTTTTGTTTCTTTTACCAAATCCAAAGTTTCCCACTTTCGTGTCACTGCTCTGCTTGGTTCCTACTTTCGCATTGAAGTCTCCCATTATAATTTTGTCATGAGATTTGCTACTATAAAAAATCTTATGTATCTCCTCGTATAGGTCTTCGACTTCTTCCTGCGGGTGTGAGGTTGTTGGAGCACAGACTTGTATAATTTCCATACTGTATCTCTTGTTAACTTTTATTACTACCCGTGCGATTCTAACTGAAATTCCTTCAATTTCTGCGATTCGTGTCTTCAGGTCCTTATTAATTATAAAGCCTGCACACAGCCAGCAAAATATTGTAGCCAGTACACAGTCATTGGTTCCACTTCAACTTTATCGTAAAACGCTTCAATGATCTAACGTCTTCCTTGCAAATACTAAAGTGGTGTAGATATAATACTCATACTTATTTATATGGAAACTTATTTTTTCCAGATTTAAAACGGATCAATAATTCGAGGTTGCTGTCCCCTACTCTGACATTAGGTTTTTCTTAAAACGCTTTTCTGCTTTTATTAAAACACTATCCAGTATAAGTTCTTAAAATCGGTTAAAAGATAAGTAAGTGAAAAGGAACTACTACTTTCATGCTTGTAAATAAGGTCGCTGGACCTAAATTTAAAAACAGTTTCTTTCTACCTAAGGCGCTAACCAACATTCTAAGCGTACAAGATAAGATAAATTAAAAATTAGAGAAGTCCCCGAAATACAGAAAGATAAGATAAGATGAACAGAAAGCCAAAATCTGCTTCTTGAATTGAATTAAATAGTATTTATGTCCTCTGGTATCTATGGATCAGGCTGGGATAGGTAGGTAAGAGAGGCGTGGAAAGGAAATCAGTCAAGACCTGATGTGACAACAAAACCTGAAAAAAAATCTAAGTGAGAATAATTGGCCGCTAGATTCGAACCCAGTGGTTTTCAAATGCAAAGCGAATAGTTGACCCTCTGTACCACGGCCGTTGGATTTATGAAATTTGGGAAAATTGAGTCTTTCAGGTTAGTCAAGAATTGCAATTTCGTATACTCAGTAATAATACATACATACAGCGATAATGAAAATCAAATTTCCATAATTCACTTTACAGTTGTTCTCATCATCCATATGTTGATACTCGATACGCAGCGATACTTTTTTTTAATGCAACAATACGTTTCTTAGTATATTCAATGTCTAGTAATAATCAATATCCAATCGATAATTCAACCAATATTAAATGCATATTAACGCCTTATTTGTGCCAAAATATACTGCGAATTTATAATTTGTGTCTATTCTGCTCTAACTCTTAAAACTATTACTGTAAAAAATGGTTTCTTACAATTTAGGAAAAAAAAAATTTTAGCTGTACACCGAGAAACATGTTTTCTTAGAAATGAGAGTCAACATTCTTATTTAATTAAAAATGAGACGATGCCGGTTTGGAAATAAAATTACTAGTCTTATTTCCACACCGCTATGTTCTCATTTTAAATTAAATGAGAATGTTGATATCTCATTTCTAAGAAAACATGTTTCTCGGTGCACATTCAAGAACTTTTTTCTCAATTGTAAGAAACATGTTTTTTACGGTGTATTTAGGTGGTTCCATCTCACTATATTCAGTTGTTAGTTGTTGCAAAATTCTGGACTTTTTAAAATTTCCTCCGACTTCTGTCATTTACCGTGAAATACTATTATTTTTGTTTAATTCAGTGTCCTTCTGCCGTGTATGAATATAGATGTATGTTTACTGGAGAAAATGTTGTGTCAGGAAGGTCTTTTACAATGTGACTTCGTACGTTGACTCTTTGATATGGCGTTTCGAGAGTGTCGCAGTGCAGAGCTGTGTAGAGAGAGTTTCTCTCCCACTCTCTTTCACACACACATAAAGTGCTGCCCCCTATGTGACAAGAGAAATGGCTCACTGAGAAGCGAGAGCCTTAATTACTCCCGGCCGAAATTATCTGTCCTACTCCTCGTGTCACGTGATTGATTAAGGGTCCATCATGTGTCGCCTGGCTGCTTCCGGTTTTATGGGTGGTTGCAACACAACTCTCACAGCCAGCAAGTTAGGCTTAACGCTACGATGCTATGTGAAGTGTTTTGCATGCCAACCACCACACTGCCAGCCACCAACAGCCAGAAAAGAAGTCCCATCCGTCCCTTTTTCGTTGGCGTGATTAAGTGTTCTAGGAGCGTAATTTCTCCCTCGCATAGCTAACGCCTCTAACTCTGTTTATGTTTCTGTTTAAGCTCTGTCCCTTCTTGAAATCCCCTCCCTTCACCTCTACACCACATAGACTTTTATATAATAAAAGAGGGAAAAACGTATTACAGCCGTAGGTAATATTTTATCAAGCTTTTTCCACCCACTTCAAAATCCAGCGAAGTACAGAAGAGTGATTGTTTCTAGGAAGCCATGTTGGAATTAGGAATTATGTTCTTACGCAGTGTCGCACAAGTAGAACACAATCAAGACCGTCAGCTCTCAAGATTTATACCTATTCTTGGTATTAGGAAACATGGCAGGATTTTGATACCATACATCACAAACATAAGATGCTTATTTGGAAATATAACAGTCTAAATCCATCTAGGACTCCCAAGAAAAGCACAGGCATTCTAGCATCAGCAGATACATGGGTTATATCCATGAATTCTTAGGAACAAGTTGGGATTAAGCTCCTCTTACCAGGAGTATTATTTATCGTTTAATGTGCTTAGTGACTTATGGAGTGACCACGATATATATTTTTTAATTATTTTGTTAGTAAAAATATATTCAACAAACGTTACATTATTCATCAGGAGAGAAAAGACAAGAGATTTGGGGAAAGTACTTCACATTTCGTGATCCAAATGGATTATTCCTTCCTAACTTAGATTTATTTTATTTTCTTGAACAAATAAAATATAAAAAAAAACAATCAATATTGCGAATTATACATTGTTACTACCAAGTAGTGTATTAAATTTGTTGTTAGGAAGAAAAATTCTACAAATTAATTCCATTATTTAGTGGTAACACATGGCTTTAACAGTAAATTTTTCATTAAGATGTTTCTGGTAGATTTTTTTTTATATATAGGAATGGCTCTAAATAATCTTTCCCACACTTTCATTACACGTTTTTTCTTCTTTAAGGTTAATTTAAAGCAAGGACCTCTAAATCTAGATGGCAGTATGACTAACGTATTTTTTCGTTGCACGAACTCTCCTACAAATTCAAGCTTGGAGAGTTCAAACTTTCTGAGAAGAAAGTTCATATCCATTTCATATTTTATTTTAGCTCATTGTTGAAAGAGTTTCATTGTTGTAGTGCAGTGTTATACAAACTTATAACAATTAAGCTCTTTCAACAATGAACAACAAAGAAAAGAAAATAATCGGCACGGATAAAACTCTTGAAATGTAATGAACTGGAAGTTCTCTGGAAGTTTGAACTCTTTAAGCTTGAATTTGTAGGAGAGTTCGTGCAACGAAAAAATACGTCAGACATACGTAGGTACTGATACCATCTAGATTTGGATATGGTTGTTTTAAACTAACCGGTAAACAAAATAATTTTCGTCGACTATTTGTTTAGTAATATGATTCCATTTGCAGTGAGAAAGAGTTAAATAGTAACATTCGTCGTAGAAAACCTCAGAATAAATAAGAAGATAAACAAAGGATAGACCGAGAAGCCGTAGCTCAGTGGTAGAGCGTTGGCATAACATTCGGGAGGTCGTGGGTTCAATTCTTGTGGTCGACCATCCTGACTGAGAGATTTCCAGAGTTTTCCTCAGCCACAATAGGCAAATGTCGGGATGGTATCTTCAACTTAGGCCCTGGTCGCCACATTCCCTCATCCTTTTCCCCCCATATCCCAGCCTGAGCCTTAGATGTCTAAATACCATAAATAAAAACAAATTAAAATTCAAAACAAAGGACTGCCATTATAACAAGCATCAGAATGTGCTCGATCCGATTATTATTATTGTTATTATCGTTTACCTGAACTTACATTCAAACAAAAGACAGAAACCAAAAATGAAGGCATAAATCTGTGGGTGTTGCGTCTTCAAGCATTGTACACAAACATTGTCTACGTGACATGTCCATAAAAATTATAGTTCATTGTTTAATTTAACAATATGATATAGAGATAGGAGGATGATATATTTCAAGTTGTATATAAAAATCACATTATTGTTCAAAACGGGCAAATGTTCTTTATAATGTGATCATTTTAAAAAATTTTGAAAACTTTAAGCAGCATAAGAAGAGTACAAAGACATTCGTCCACTATTTTTTTCCAAGTTTGGACGCAAAATACGAGTATGTAAGTTTCAAAAATATTTCAAATGACAAAATTAATTTATTGTTACCGGTTATCATGAGAGACATATTGTTTGTTGTTGCTTATAAACTGTGAACTTGACATGTTTTTGTAAGCGTCATCGTATATGTATTAGACTAACATACTAAGAGAACATATGCATGTGTACCGGTCACTGGCACTGCATGGTGTGTGTATTGTGTGCAGTCAGATTAATTTAAGTCAAGTTTAGTTTTGTTTTTTTGGTATGCGTGTAATAATCTTGCATGAAATACACGAAACGATTTTATTTTTTTTCATATTTTTTAAATAAATTCTGGACAAAGGACAAACAGCAACGAAATTTTGGAAAGTGGATCCGTTAATACTTATTTTTCAAATGAATTATTTGAGATTTTGAAATCGTTTATTTTAGCTGAGAAATTTGAATATTCCTAATTATACTCATACGTCAGGCGTCAAATTCTCAAACCTATCTAAGCTCTACAAATTGAGGATTAGTTCATTTGAAACATATCCATATGTATTTCCGGGACTGCTTTCCAAATTTTCATTGACGCTCGTCATTTGTACAAAATTTTATTAAGATATTTTAAAAACATACACACACACTTTAAATAGAAAAGTGTTTCGACAGAACAATCAGAGATAGCACAATGTAATATATACATCACCGACCGATCGTAGTTCAGTTGGTAAAGCATTAGTTTCGCACTCGAGATGTCCTGATCTTGATCCCAGCGGGTGACCATCCTGACTGCGGTTTATACTAGGGTATTTGCTCAGTCGCACCAGGAAAATGTCGCAATGATACCTTCAACTTACACACTAGATGACCCTTTCCCTCACTCTTTTCCTACCCTATCCCGACCTGAGCCATACGTGCCTGAAAGCCATAAATAAATTTAAATTCAAAATTGAAACGTACATCTCATTATTTTAAGGAGCCTTTAAAGCTAGGAATTAGCACTCCGTAATGTCTTTATTGCAATGCTGTTCCTACGAATTAAAGAATAGAAAGCTCACAACCATTTCCAGAGTTCAATGCGTACCGAGTTGTTTGTCCATTGTTGCAGGTTGGTATATTCACTACAACAATCAAGCGATTTCAACTATGAACAAATATGAAAATAAAAAAAATCAACACGGATAAAGTTCTTGAAATGGTTAAGTAACATTGAGATTTCATGCAATGAAAAAAGAAAATACATTAGACATATACGGAGGTAGTGCTGCCATCTTTTGTTGGCGATCGTTGCTTTACATTAACCTTAAGCTGTAATATATTTAAACAAACAAATTTTACTGTTTAAGGTGTGGTCGAGTCTAAAGTAAGTAGATTGATCGCAAATTACGCTTGTTTCTCTGGGTTCGTATCGCATGGACCAGTCTGTTAGATCGCACTAAAAACAGCAGAACCTTTAAACAAATGAAGGAAGATATACAGACAGCACCGAAAGACAGAGAATCCTGTTTAAACCTGTCATACTAAAAAGGAAATTTGATATATTCACTAATAGTATTTTTAAGCTAGAAATTGGTTTGTTTTGCAGTACTATCCATTTCTTCTGTGGTGAATAAGAAACATGTTTCTCACTAGTTACATAAAAATGTCGTGATTCGACATAATTTTACATTCAACGCAAGCGATTTCCATCTTCATATAAAAAAAAAA
>JAGDQP010000031.1:126107-142356 GCA_022664845.1 Lepisma saccharinum
TCAAATTATGGCTAAAATATGCTACAAAAGCATAATTTGGCCAAAATTTGGGGGCAAATGTTGGCCAAAATATGTTTTGAAAATTTATTTATGTTTTATTGGTGGCCAAGAAAACAGCAGTTTTGTTCAAAATATTATACATAAGAATATTTTGATCAAATTTTGGTGCAAAGGTATATTTTTGGACATATTTACCTTGTCTCCCCTACATTGCCTCTCTTGACCTAAAGAAGGCTCTACTTACTAAGAAACACAAGTCCTGCAAATGTGACAATTTGAATATACTTGTTGTCATCCAGTGCAACCCTATTGTGAATGAGAGGCTAAGTGAGGGTTTGAATTGTTAATCTGAAACTAACTGTTAAAGGATTTTTTTTTCTTTTATTACGCAATAAAATATTAATTCAGCTTATATTTTATCACTATTTTAGGCTCAGCAATACACTGTTAACAATGCTATACTGCAAAAAGCATAGCATAAAATAATTATTTTATGAAACGTTTAATGAAAGGCATATGTTATGGATTCCAGCATTTTTTTTAATTTTTTTTTTTTTTGTAACTTTGCAGTTTTAAGATTTAGGTCATATTTGGGAAATTTCAGGGACATGCGTGCACGCGTATTTTAAAAGATTTTAGGTCAGAAACACGAGGTCTAATAATAAAGATATTAGATAAATGATGATATTGACTGTTCTTTGTGTGTATGTAGTTCTATATAGGGTTTAAAGAATGCTCTCAGAGGCCAGAACTCCAGCGAAGCGCAGTCGATATTTTGCCATTTTATAAAAAGTTAACATTGGGAAGAAAAATCCGTGTCCATTAAATTTCCATGTTATAGTATGTCTTCCTCTTCCTTCCTTCCTGTATTGCCTATATTAATATTTCCCTAATCATTGGGAGGTCCTGATCTGACAACATTTTCAGGTCCAAATTAATGAAATAATTTTTTCTATGAGTGTTTGGTAAGACCATATTCGTTTAAAATATGAATGAGGTTTGTCGAGGTTTGGTACGAAGGTTGCCTGACCACTGTACCGAATCTCGACCCGGCGGTTGAGAAACACTGTATAATGTACGTTCGATAACAATTTTCTGCTCTAATGTATGTATATACTACACACACATCATAAATTCCTTTCTCTTTCTATAACTCCACGCAATAAATAATACTTCTATGGAATTTTTTTTTTCGTGTGTGAATATGTTGAGTATACATATCGAGTGGAAAAAAATAGTGAATATGTGTCCTCACACATTGTTATTTTCACATGTGCAAGACACCTCTTACTGTATTCAACACGATATAAAACTTTTTCAAACCTTGAAACTTTTTTCTATTGCTTTAATCTCGAATAGAGATCACCCAAGTGAGAAAACAATGCTTACACACACACGAAACATCCATTAGTAAATGTATAGTTGTTATCAATGCACGTATGTTCTGTAGATGTCACATACTGTAGGTCAATGTCCCATACATTACCCTGCTGAGTTTGTGGTAAAAAGGATAAAACTGTCAACTGTATGAAGGCAGTGTGGATTGAGTTGATCATGGCCAATCTTCCGTACCTTTACCAATGTATTTCTCGACTACTACAAAACCTAATCGCTCAAGCAGGTAGATCAACTTCTTATTCCTGATCCAAAGATGGTTCAGTGTATATCACTGTGTAATATTGTAATAACATACAGGGTGATATAAGATATACTTCCTAGTGGTGGTAAGTTATACAGAACAGAATGCTGACACGGCGTGAAGACACAATAAGATAAAAACAGAGGTTCGTAACAGTTTCGATGCTGTAACAGCAATCTTTATCCGACACAGAGCCTCTTAGACGCTTGTGACAATCAGAGAGGCCTCTCAGAGGTGCTGTGTCTGATGAAGATTGCTGTTACAGCATCGAAACTGTTACGAACCTCTGTTTTTATCTTATTGTGTCTTCACGCCGTGTCAGCATTGTGTTCTGTGTATATGTTGCTAAACTTTATTTTCATGATTATGGGCCAGTCTAGTAACTTTGAACTTCGTCCTGTCCCGATTCGCCCCTTAGCCATTAAAATCCACAACCCATGTCCCTGCCGGGACACGAACGCGGGATCTTCGAGAAGTTGGCCTACCGCCGTAGACCGCACGGTTACCCGGTCGAGATGTCGTATCATCACTAGATGTACTGTATTATAGTATCAATGTATTCATCCAATTGAAATCTATGTCACTACTTAATAAGTTTTTTTTAATTTTCATTAGGGGGAGGGGACAAGGCTCACGGATCTCTCTGTCTCCACATTATACTTGAGATAGTGTCAGACAAGTAAAAAATATTATGTATGGACATAACTGGGTATTGAACCAGTTTCTTTTATCCATAACCTGACAGCTGCCGACAGAACCATACTGAGGAACTCATCATGCGTACATAACATCAAAAGGTACAAGAGAGGATATTGAAAGCTGTGCTTTTATTGAATAAGTTACATTTAGTACGAAGCAAGTACTACTGTAGCTCACGTCCAACTTTCCAATTTACTGTCAATCTTTGATTTGTAAGAGCATACACAGCCATGCATACACAGTGTGGTATTTGCCAAAATTTCGACTAAGGGGGATATTCCAGTGTTTATACGAAAGATAGAACAAATCGCTATCGGGATAAAGTTGTCTCATCATTAATGGGGACTCCTGAAATTCCTGAGGTTGTCATAAACTAAAAACATGTTTTTATTGTCCATCTTCATGCTAAAAGTACATTTACAAATGCAAATGAACAAATTTAAAAGCAACAGATTCATATTCAAATAACATTAAGTTACCAAAATAAATACATAGGTATATTAATTAGAAATGCTGAAGCAATGTACGATGCAATATCGTGACTTTTCTGTAAATTATTGAACCATTAAGGAAACAAATATATTTATACGATAAATCGAAAAGAAAAAATCCGTATCTATAAATTATCGCTCCGACAATCCTGCCCACAAATATTATAAATTTGCCATTCCACTGCTTATGGAAGTTTGAAAAAAAAATCCAATTTTTCATATCAGAGTATCAGAAAGTCTCTACACAAACAGTGCTTGGTCTATATCAAATACCACACACGAACATCTCTCCGAAAAGCTGACATTCCTCCCTTCCAATACGTCCATGTTTATAAACTCTAACCTTAAGTGAAACATACGAATACAATATTTCTCAACACCCTTTTAGGAAAAGACAAACAAACTTAGTTAACCATATGTAGAGAACATTCCCCATATGTGCGTGTGGCTATGTATGTAGTGAATACACTTTCTTCCACATATCAAGAACAAAATACACACAAAACTGTATAAACAAACTGGATGGGAGGACCGAGAAGCTATTTAGGATCCAAAAATGAGCTCTCCATTGAGTTCAGTCTTGACACGTTCATCTTAAATTTTACACTTAAGAGATTGGTAAGGCAAGAGGTCACGGGTGGAGCAGATCCAGGAAAGGGGGGAGGGAAAGAAACTTTGAATTATGAATATAATATACAACTTTTCATTAAGTCTTCGAACGACAAGGTCGTAAATTAGCCAATGATGAATGACTTAAACATAAAAATGAGGTTACACAGTATGCTTGTTCATGATAGGCTTCTACAGTACTTCAGACGGAATAATGGCGCAGATATGTCCGATTTAATGGTGTTTGTTTTAAAGTTGAAATTTATAGAACAAAAAATTATTCGTGTGAGTGGTAAAAATGATTAAATTAATAACAACGTTGTTTCGCAGGTCTGTTACTTTTAAACAAAAACGTTTGAAACTAGTTTCATCTGAACAAGATCATTTAATTTCTATGCAGTAAATCTTCTCGTTCTTGTGGGTGGCTATTCAAAGTTATCTTATTTATTAATACTAATAGCTTCTGCGACTAATACTTATTTACGTTGTTTCTCTGGAATTGATTACCTTTTTCTTAGGATTGTAGCCTGTTGAGGTAATTTTAGGTTATCTTCATATTGGTGACAGTAAACGTGGTTGCAATCTTACCCACCTATTGGCTATTGTGGTATATGTCGTCTGTTAGAAACACAGTTCGCCCATACAAAATTCATGTACAATATGTTTTAATTTTGTGTTGGCTTTATACTGATCACAAGTGACCAGGAATCACAACGTCGTGGGTTCAAGGACTGAGTATTGTTTTTTGTGTTAAACAAGATGTATAATATTTGCATCGCGCATAATTAAAAAAAAAAAAAATCAGATCTGACTACCTTACCTATTTTCGTGAATTGTGTTAACATTTTGAAAATGCGTACAGCGAAAAAATCTAACCTGATTTCACCTATTTACGTGAATTATGAAAAATATTGCAATTGGAAAAGGGGGTACAAACAATAATAGTAAAGCTCTTTGAGAAAAAATAATAGAATGAAAAAATCGTCACCCCGCTGAAAATCGAACCACCGTCAGCGATCCGACGTCCTACCCATTAACCTAACCGTCGGCGGCTTTGGCAATGTTATTTGCCCTAAAGATAGAACCTAGTTTCAAGGTAGTACCCCGATCTTACTTCCCACATCCTTTGTCCTACTCTATTCCGTTCTGATCTCAAATTCCATCTGGCTGTAAGATCTGTTCGAAAATCGGAAATAAAAAAAAAATCCATGATCAGAGAAGAAGGAATTTTAAAATTTCAAAGGAACTAATAAACATTTATTTCGGAAAACAAATGCCAGCCGGGTAGCCGTGAGGTCTACGGCGGTAGGCCAACGACTCAAAGGTCTCGGGTTCGAGTCCTGGTAGGAGCATGGGTGTGGATTTTAATGGCTATAAAGGGCGAATCGTGATGGGCCGAAGTCCTAAGTTACTAGACTGGCCCATATAAAAATAAAGTTCACCAAAGCTTTTTTTTTTTTTTTTTCGGAAAACACATACTGGAAAAATAATTCAAGAAAAAGGAATTAGAACGGTGAGGTCCAGAAATATCGACGGTGGAAACTTCAGTCAAGATGACCAGCCACTGGGATTGATACTAGGACCTTCCGAATGTGGGGTCAGTGCTCTACCAGTTGAGCTACGAGTACTCGGATGTCGGAATACGACTCCATACTTTTGCGAAGTCAGCTCATGTAATAAATTAAAAACCTTTTTTCGAACACTATTCCTTGCACATAAGGATACAGGACAAAAATTATTTTCTGAATAAAAGAAGTATGGCAACACTGCTCTGCAGCCTTATAAACATTCTCTTTTTGTCCTTTATTTTATGAGACCTGATCTTCACCCCACCTCTTATATCAGCATCATCATCAACTTGTATTTGTATGCTTGAGGGTAGCTAGCTGATCTCGTTACAAGACAGGCGGATTATTGTTTCCAATTTGAAAGCTACCTGAAGTCGAGACATTCCCTGAACCACAATTAGAGACTTCCTCTAGATAGATTCCAGTTCACTGAAGCAGATATTGACAGTGTGTGTGTGTGTGTTTGAGGGAGAGGGAGTCTCACGGATAATACGACCACCCGTTAAGTTAACGAATTTTGCCTAACGAAAATAAAAACGAAGGTAATCCCTTCTCCCTATACAACGGCTTGTGCTCCTTATTCTATTACGTGATCAACGGGTGTAACCTCTGCCGGCCACTTATGCGTAACTTCAGATGAGCAGACTACGGCTGTTAGCTAAGCAAAATGGCTTCCAATCCCTCGCTTCTCCCAGTTCATTTCTCTTCATTCTACGGACCCCTGAAATAAGTTCAGTTTCTCGTTATTTTCTGCCCCCCCCCCAAATATCCCTCTTCTCAACTCCCCCCATTCCTCTATAACTCTAGTCATCTTGTTCCATGAATACGGTGAATTTGAGTTAATAGGGGAACATCTTGCTATGTTAAATAATAGGACTTTTTTTTATCTTTTTTTGGAAAGAATAAATATGGCAGGATAATTAAAGATTTTTTTTATCTTCCACTTCTTCAAAAGTATCTTGACTGCTATACCTTATCAGAGATTTTGTTTCTCTTTTGTTAGAAAAGAGCACCAGAACTTGTAATTATAGACATATTTTACTTACTAAACACCCAAATAAGCAAGTACAACAACCAAATAAGAACAGATGGGAAGGAAGATGCGAAAATGTTCTTTTTAACTCACGAAATACTCGCGAAATTTGAACATTTTGCTTTCACTCACGAATTCTGAGCACTACTTAAAGAAATTATACAAATTTTATTCATTCATTCACGAAAATAATGCGTAAACAATCGAAAAATAAAATAAAATTAGTTTTCAATAACATATCATCGGATTCACGTAGCACAGATAATATTAGAATAAAGTACACTTTATCCTCCATTCATGACAGCAAATTTGCGAATGTGGTTTGCCATCTAGCGGGAAAATACGAACTACACTATCACAAGGCTATTCATTGCGTGCGTTTGGCGGTATTCGCGGTGAAAGACTTTGTGAAAACAAGGTTGAACGCGTGAAATATTCCAACGATAATCTCGCTATCGGAAAGAGCAAATCAAAATTTTATTTTAAATTATCCGGTGTGATCAACAATCAAACAAATCCGACCATGACATAATTTGGAACTGTTTTCACCATATGTCCATGTAAATTCAGCTGAATGACTTAGTTTTACATGTGTTTTTATGAAACTTTTGATACCTGCTTTTGCAAATGGGGAGGAAAAGCATGTAAAAAACTTAAATAAATATAATTAACAGTCTTAGCAGATGATTGCTGTTTCAAAAGAAATGCACTGTATCAAGTGTTTTTGTTAGCAGCATGCATTAGTGCAAGATTTACGTCTAAAGTTTTTAAGTCGGTCATTGAAAACAGTTATTTACTATTTTTAGCTACTCAAGAAATTTACCCTTGTACTCACGAAATTTTACCTTTGTACTAACTTTTTTTTTTTTACATTCACGAAATTTAAACACATTTATTCAGGAAATTCTCCTGTCCTTACCTATATCATAAATAAGAATGACACATTACGGTACGTGATCGTTCTGTTGAATGTTAGTAGATGTCGGAGTGTGTTTTTCTATATGGAAATATTTTTTTTAAGTGTTTTTGTTTTTCATAAGTTGAGAAATTGCAGTTACAGTTTGACAGCTTTGTCCAGTTATTTAGCTGAAACATTTTCCTTTTCAGCGTAGCTGTATACAATCCGTTTGATTTTGGGGTTTTATAGAGAACTTACAGATTGATTCAATAGATATTATAAATATCAAATTCATTTCAAATTAACAAAAAAAAAAAGATCAATTTTGAACCTAAGCTTTTTATTTGTACACTCTTTCTGATACATAAAAAATGGGTGACAACCAAGCTAGTACTCGTAGCAAGCACAGTACGTGGACTATCTAATTTAGCAATTCTTGAGCACAGACCTCCAAGTTTAAAATTTATACGATTAAAAAAAACGAAAAAAAAAACTGCATAACTCTACTTACACATTCTCTATTTTAACTATACACCCCTAAATGAAAACCCTCGCAGAATGCCTGGAAATAAAGACTCGATGTTGACATATTCTGCACTTGATCTGATTAGAAACTGTATCTGATTCATCGGTCATTTTTTATGAATCGTAGTGTACTTTTGAATTGAATATAAAAAAAAAAGTGTAAGTTATAGGGACACAATATAGCCTAGAAAATAATATATCTAGTCTTTTCACGGTATTCATTATAATACCTGTTAAATTCCACATATGGCTGTAGTTGCGTTGCGTATGTTGAAGTATAAATGTGTGTGTGTGTGTGTTTTTTTTTGTATAAACCAGTAGATGAAGTCGCCAGTGTTGAGGCCAACATAGAGTAGAGAGGAGAGCTCAGATAGGCCATATTGGGTCCCTGCATCTGTATATAACATCCTAACATTCAGCAATAAACAATTCTCGTTTAAATAAACTACGAAATAGAGTACTTACATCCCAGCCTCTAGATGGTGTTTAACAGAAATAGTTTTAGATCTAGATGTAGTATATCACATGA
The DNA here is from genome assembly GCA_022664845.1 of Lepisma saccharinum. NCBI lineage: Eukaryota > Metazoa > Arthropoda > Insecta > Zygentoma > Lepismatidae > Lepisma > Lepisma saccharinum. The sequence continues at coordinate 134,099 of JAGDQP010000031.1, forward strand.
AATATTCTTACCTGGAAAGAGAATAAATTAATTATTATTAATATTTCTTCTTATTGCGGGTAAATTACGTATAGTCTTATTCGTTACATGCATCAGGGATGTATAAAATTCTAAAATTAACCCTGGAAGATTTCATTACATTTTGGATATTAGATTCTCAGATCGTGTACTTTCAAAATATCAAAACTTCATTTAAGAAACATCAGAGCTCCGATTCAAGAGCTTTGAGATCTCCTTCTGAAGCTTTTAAATATTGGGGTTTCGAAGCAATGTCTCCTGAATTCCAAAGATTAGGGAAACCGGTTCCGAAATTTCGGAAATCTAAGAAGTTCAGAATTCCAGAAATTTTGCCATATCACATTTGAGATAATTTTGGGATAAGTTCCAAAAGTTGAGAATGTCAAAATTTAAGGATCTCTCGAAATACTGTACACTTAATGTTGTTTTTCGTGGAACTAAGTACACAGGGCTAATTTAATCATTTGAGTTTGAAGAGAAAAATATACAAAATTCAAGAGTTCGATGTTTAAAATTCTATAATTTCAAAATTTCGATAATCCAGAATCCCAATATTCCCAAATTCTGGTTGTCCTCACATTCCCAAATGTCACCAAATTTGTCGAAATAATTCGGAATGTGCAGCAGGACTTTATACTGTGTGTCATTTTGGTTATTAAGTATTCGTTGATAGGTTAGATTACTTAAATAACGTGTAGGTACTATTATAACACACATACGCTCATGGAATCACAAGTATAGCATAGCCAATTACTTAACTGATGAGAATGTAAGGTATTTTTTTCCAGAAGAGAGGACATATGTTAAGTAAATACAACGTAACTCATTAAGTAGCACCCAAATATAATTTCACATCGTAATATATGAGTCCAGAAGCCAAAGGATACAAGTAACATATACGAATTTAAAAACAAGTTCGAGGTAATCTTTTATATATAACCCGAAATATGTGACAAAAAACTGTCATATTTTGTACGTACAAGTCATATCTTCAGTTACCTAAAGCCTATATTCGCTACTCCATGATAAGGACAGCAAACTGAAAGCATTAGCATATTCTACTGTGTTTGTTGGAATCTGTGTAACTTGTATACTTCTCGTAGCTCAGTCAAATGGCTTGTAATAGCACATAAAGATAAATTTTATATTAAACAAGTTTGGTTGCATGTATACGTGTCTATATGTATATATGCATTTGTGTGCCTGTGTATATTTATGTATGTGTAAAAATAGAAGAAGAAAAAATACATTAATTTTGAACATTAATATCCATTAAAACGTTCTTCAGTAAAAGAAATATGACGTAAATTGGGTGAAGTAGGTATCATAAATCCTAGACGAAATCACGAGAAGAATGTGCCAATTTATGCACTGTTAAAATACTAGTGTTCATGATTTGTTTGCTGTGTTGCATAAATTAGCACCTTTTTTTCAACCCCCCACCCCTCTTCTCTCTTTTTAATACTCGTTTTGTGATCAATAAGGCTTTTTTTTACATATACACGAAATTCTATTCTTCTTTCATCTATGTAGAAATCTTTTTCAGTACTTTGTGTTTTTTTATATTCATATCGAAATAACGGTTGAAGTAAATATATTATATAAGAGTTTTGATTTGTTTCTTTTCTTATATATATGATACGTAAAGACGTTTATGGATTTTGTTATATGACATTAAAAGCATTGATTTGTAAGCATTAGAATATGTAAAACATACACACCGAAAAAAAAACACACGAAAGACTGCACAGTAAAAAACTGTGTTTTTTTTAATTTAGAAAAAAGTTCTTATGTGTACCGAGAAACAATTTTCTTAGAAATGAGATAACAACAGCATTCTCATTTAATGTGAAATAAGAATATGCCCCTTTGGACTTATCTTATTTTCAAAACGTCCGCGGTTCCAGTCTTGGTCATGTTAACATTTTTTTTATTACTTTTTTCTGTAGTTCGTATGTAATTGTTGTGTGTTTTGTACGCTTTTTTACAAAATGAATGTTAGTAGTGTGCAAACTTTTTTTTTGTTCTTTCATTCGCATTCTTCTTTCTGCTTAATTTATTACTAATTACGTAATTTACTAATTTATGTAGTAAAGAATGGACGGCACGTTCTAGGAAAAATATAGGGGATGTTGCTAAATTCTTGATCGATAAACAAAGTTTCGTTATGATCTGAATTTTTGACATCTGGATGTTTGCTTGTAAGTTGAAAAACAAAAGAAAGAAGGAATTAGACAACACTGAAGCGATTATGTACAAATTTGAACAAATGTTCGTTTTAGTCTGGTTTGAATATTGTCATGCTATGTAACTTCTCATCAGTCACTCTCATTGAATCTGGGCGTATAAAAGTGTTGAAATTGAGTTCAGAAATGGAAAAAGAAGGTTATTACCTAACTCACTTCGACTGTGCAAATGATTCGTTTATAGAATTTAAAACCTAAAAGAAGAACTGCACATTTAGTAGCGTATGGACAGAACCGATATAAGAGACAATAGGAATTACAGTACCGTCGTCCGAAATGCACCGCGGAAACAGCTGATACTCGTTGAAAGAACGGAAAAGGTTGACCCTTGTCTACTCTGCAGGGGGCATCTTTCAGCATTGTGTTTTCTTTTTTCAACCTTTGTGTGCGTTTCTATGTGTGTGTGTGGGGGGGGGGGGATGTATTGTCAGTAGAGCAGTCAACCACCCTTGGAAGTCAATTCAAAAGATTTCCAATGCATGAACGTACTTCTTCAATATCGATTTGATACACTACTACAGTCCTTATTTATTAAATGAGTTAATTAAATCGAAGGCTATACCACGGTCTTGTAATGGTCCTTTAATAAAAAAAGGAAAAACGTATCTAAATACGATGGTTCCATTATCAAAAAAATTACCAGTTACTACATGGTTCACTACTCCTTAAAATTGAGGGGGGAAAAAGTTATTATCTGTGCATCGAGAAACAATTTTCTTAGAAATGAGATATCAGCATTCTCTTTTAATTGAAAATGAGAAACGTAGCGGTTTGGAAATGAGATAACTGATGTTAGTTTCAAAACGCTATGCTCTCGTTTTAGATCATACATTTCTGAAAATTGTTTCTCAGTACAAAGATAAGAACTTTTCTTAATTTTAAGAAACTTTTTGTTTTTTCACCGTGTTTCAATGTAATAAATTTCCTGATTTGCATCGATAGAAAATTACTTTCTAACATTCTGATTTTAAAGAAAACATTTTCTTTTTAACTATATGATATGACCAAAACAATTTGTGATGTACAAAGTCGTAACAAGCTCTTCTAAACTACCATATTATCCAAGTTCGAATGTTATTTCTCCAATGTTTTGAATATTGAATCATTGTATATTTCTTACAGACAAATATATTGTTGTATATCTGGAAACATGCTTACCTATATTTATAAAACAACGAAATTCAATCGAACGCTTTATAATTAATTTATGTACCATCTTCGTGAAAGCAGAAAGTCACAGGCTGGAGAACTGTTCCGGTCATACTTCCATTAAACAATGACATATACATTTATTGCAAAATGATACAATAAAGGATAAACAATATATAAACATTTAATTGGTATCTTCCATTCCCGGTAAACTTACCCCAACTCTCTTTTTTTTCTCCCCCCCCCCGTGCATATAAGCCTATAATAAAAAAATTAATTTATTTCAATGTTTCTGTCTGCACCTTTGTTTAATTACGTAAGTATGAGAAAATTCAGCAGTTTATTGTACATATTTTTCTTATTATTTGATTATATATTAAGTATAATTTTTCTCTTAATTTAATTGTTTTGTTAATTAACGCCAATTCTGTTAATTGTTTTGTCGGATAAACTATTATATTTTTCTGTATTTTATTGCTTCATAACTTCGTTATGTCATTAAATGAAATATTACTTCTACAGCTTTCATTTTTAATTATTATATTAACTAATTATTACACTTTGTTATAAGAATAGCCCTATTAACTTAAATGTTTTGAAAACGTTACATTATTATTATTATTATTTGAATAAAATTAGTCTTTACATTTCACGCCTTTGCAGCATCTTAGGTGTTACACGCGTATTTCTCCTGCTCTAATCATCTTGAGTATACTTACGTTTATTTCCGTTCTTGTCGCTTCCGTTTTTATCCTGATTATCCACATTCCATGTTAAATGCTCTAAGAGATTATTTATTTTTTTAAAAAAAAAGAAAAAAAACGAGTACAAATAATTCACTTCGAAAATTGCAGTATTTTCTCAGGAAGCAGGTAGCAGCAATAGCGGAATTTAGATTTGTCTAAAAGGATTTTTTAAAAAGAACACTAAGGGGTGATGATGAAATGGGAAGGGTTGTTTCGAAGTATTCTGTTGGATAGCCGCTAATGGTACTGCATCAGCTGTTTGTTCAAGGAGGGTTTGGCCACACACATACGGAGTGTTCCTTGTTTTTCTCAGTTCACAGCTTTTGCCGCCCCCTTGCCCGCCTTCTGGATGTTCGTTGCAACCCCTATGGTTTCAGATTGTTCTGCCTTCCAACCTCTTTAGGTTTAGTCAGATGCTACAAGAAGTCGGTGGAAAGTTTACCTCCTTCCATCGGTAACAATTTCACAAGACGAGTCGGACTAGCGATTTGCCTACCAATCAGCAAGATTGCTACGAAGTTGAACTCGTTTAACTTTCTTGCCACCCTCCTTTACACGTCTCACCCCCATTTTCTCAGAATTCTAGTGTCCAGGCGGAAAAACTGCAATAAATCTTCCTCCCCCGCGATCTTCCCAGTTCCAGATGTTGGCGCACCAAAGGAAAAGATTCAGCTAGACTCTTCTTTTTCTCCCCAGAGAACTACACAATTTCAATTTGTATTGTAAAAATATTAACTATTTTTGTATCATGTGCCATCATAATGTTTTAATATTGCATTTTATAAGAAGGAAAGTGTATATTAGAAAGTAAGAAGAAATGGCATACAGTTACAGAAATATTGTTCTCAACAGTCCATATAAGCAAAAGATTCTTTTATTTTCATCTCGTGGTTATTTTGAGCGCACTCCTTGCCCAAATGATGATCTCAGTTTCACTTTGCCCGTCTGTCCTGACGCAGGTTGGCGCCTCAACCAAAGCAGGTAGAGAGATAGTTTGAATTCAGCCACCTCCATTTACCAGGCCGTTTCTAAACGATTTTATATAGCCTCACTCTTCTGTCAGTTTTGTTTTTGTTGTTGTTGTTCCAATCTAGTAACTCAATTTTAACCCGCTTCCACTACGCAAATCGACTTGAAACTTTGATGTAGGCGTAAGTAATTGTAATGACAATACAAAATTTCGGAGAAATTCCCCCCATTCAACCCACACATCTCCAGGAGGTTAAAGAAATCTTTAACTTAAATTTTAAACTACTTCTATTACTGCAACCGACTGAAATTTTGAAAGCGAACATAGTTTTGATGACGATACATAATTTTGGAAAACTCACCCCTCACGCCCTACTAAAGTATGTCTTTACTGATTAATATTATTATTATTAGAAATAGAAACTACGGCTAATTATTAGAAATTAGAAGTAGTTGCTAAGGAAAGCATGTCGAATTATTAATAAAGAAACATGGATTTTTAAATGAATATAGAAAATGTGCATCTGTGAACCGAGAGGTACCAGTACGTACCTGTACGTATATGCAATTGCACACAATCGAAAACTTTGCGTTCCAGAGGTAGCAGAATTCAAACTAAGTTTTCGTTTCTAATTTTACTGTACTATTCCAATAATTATTAGCATCAAAGTAAAAATTGTTGCTTCGATTTTTTAAAAAAATTGAAATTTTTAATGGAAATGAGATGGAAGTGATACATCATGACTTGTGGTAATTAATATTGAGACGGTGGAATTTAAATATCTTAAATAGCTATTTTAAGGAATATGGAACTCAATTTCTTTCCATTCTAACATTGAATATGTTAAGAAATTTGAGGAAGAAACAAATGTTTTTACATTATCTTATACATAATTGGCAACATGTGTATGAAAACATTCAGTGTATTTTCTATACAATGGAAAATGCACCCTTGAAGTCTCTCCTGACAAAACCTAGGGCTGTCATAAAATATCTATATTCCGAAATCGGTATCGGTATTTTCGAATACTGAAAATTCGGTATCACCAATACCGAAATACCTAATGTTCACACGAGACAAGACGAGACAGATAAATGGTTATAGAAAACGAGACGAAACAGAGCTCTCGTAACGCAAAGATTACAACTTTCCGAGACGAGACACCCTCTGCACAAGATATTTACGAGACGAGACAGCCTAAATCTCGTCGGCAACACTAGACATACCAAAAATATCGAAATACCGAACAGTGTTATTATACTAAACAATATAGGAATATTAAAATACCGAATTCTTCTGAAATTTTAAAAAATGAGTACCAATAACTTATATAGAAGGAGTAGCATGGCAGAGCTAAAACACCGAACCGCTATAGCTCAGTGGTAGAGTGTTGGTGTAGAATTCGAGAGGTCGTGAGTCCGATCCCAGCGGCGACCATCCTGAGTTTTTCCAGTCACACCAGGCAAATGCCGGGATGGCGCCTTTAATATAGGCCCTGGCCGACACCTTTCCGAATCCTTTACCCTCCCCTATTCCAACCTGACCCTTAGATGCCTAAAGGTCATAAATAAAATTCAAAGGCAGAGCTGAAACTAGGTCAGTTTTGGTGATCCTGCCTGACTCGGATATAGGTGATCCGGTCTAAAACTTGACCTGGCCTGAGAACTTAATGAGCTCCAGTTTCGTATTTTTCGTGTTCTGGGGATAACACCTCCGTTCTCGGTCAACCCTCAAACGCGAGGAAATAATCTCTAGCCATTGTCCTCGGGTCACGAGAACTAAATCGGGTCACTAGCTCCCATGTATAGACCCAATCCAAAACTTGACGTCGTGTGCTATAAGAACATCATTCTAGTGTTCATTGCAGAGCCAAAATATGTCAAACAACTCTCTGAACACTTAGGACCGAATAATTTGGAATTGAATTTGAATTTTATTTATGGCCTGTAAACATCAAAGGCTCAGACCAGGATAGGGGAGGTTAATTGATTCGGGAAGGTGTCGTCCAGGTCATATGTTGAAGGTGTCATTCCGGTATTTGCATGGTGAGACAGAAATAAAACTAAAAACTGCAGTCAGGATAGTCGGTCGCTGGGATCGAACCCACGACCTTCCGAATGCAACGCCAACGCTCTGCCAATGAGCTACGGCGGCTTGGTATCATAATAACTAAATCCAAATATTGTGTCTGTGAATCTGCGACCGAAATCGCACGAATCCATTTTACCGGATATCCGAAACATCGAAGATCCGGGTTTCGCATCTTCGGGTCCGGGTTTCAGGTATCCGGATCCGAGTTTCGGATCTTCAGACTCGGATCCAAGTGTTGGATCTTCGAATCCGGATCCGAATTTTGGATCTTCGAATCCGGATCCGAGTGTCGGATATCCTGATATCCACCATAAAATTCATTTTACCTTTCCCCGCAGTCACATTTGATTTATTTATTGTTGTTATCTATTTTACATTTTTGGTATTTCGATATCTTTCGGTACCGGTACCATTCAGTACTTCCAGACACGTATCTAAAATTAAATTTCGGAGGGGATTAATGGATTTGGAGAGTTCAACTCCAAAGTCAGTCTGGGTGTGAAAGGTACCCAAAATATAGATAATTACGCCTAAATTATACTATTTTTGCATATTAAAAGGAATTTCGGGGTGGTTGTACATGTACAGACCGACCTCGAAATACATATAGGCCTACGTACTGTACATATCACTCAATATCATTGTTTCTCGGTATTTTGATATTGTTCGGTATTTCGGTATATCGATATCGTTCGGTATTTTGGTGCATCGATATTTCGGTGATTTCGGTATATCGGTATCCTTCGGTATATGGTATTTCAGCATCATTCGGTATATCGATAATTGTCGGTATCCAAAACGTACCGAAAGTCGGTATGAAAATCTTAATACCGAACACCCCTAACCTCGAAACCTGAACGCTGAACCATCTGACAAGCACCGATCATGGGTATAGACTACATATCCACTTTGTTGAATGTTTTTCCGTTTTCGAACGACTGTAGCAGCTTCCCGTAATTCAATAGAAAAAGTAACCAAGTGAAAGAAACGGCGTACTAAGACTACAGTTTAGCAGAACCTGGAAACATCACTGTACCC
>JAGDQP010000031.1:147356-226550 GCA_022664845.1 Lepisma saccharinum
AATGCATATTCTGTGTATGTACATACATGACTATGTACATATGTACGTATAGGGTGTGGGGGGAAGACATATCATATACTCAAACAAATAACTACATGTAGGACATTACATGTATACACAGGAGTGGTGATTGTCTCCGTAATAAAAGTACTTCTAACAAAATTAGCAGTTCCTCTATTTTGCATAATTAAAAAGAAACACGTTCTTATCTTGCTTTGTTACGAGGCAACAAGGGGTGAAAATGTGTAAACACAAAGGTGTGTCCGGCCCTTTTTCTCTTTATTTACTTCTATTCCCAAGTACTTACTAGAAGCTGTTGCTTGTATACTCAGCACGTTATTTTTTTTTATTCTTATAATTACAGCAGGTAATTAATGAGCTAAAAGCTTATCAACAATGCTAACCGCTAACAAAGATCTTATTGTGTAGCGATTTTTATTTTCTACTGTTGCACAAGCAGTCAGTTCATTCAATTTATTTTTTGGAAAACCAAGGAGTAAGGAATTAAAAATGGCTTAACTAGACTAGTATTTGCAATACGTATTAGTGGGCCATTTTTCAAATTGTAACTTCGGAAGAAAGTTACGGAACTTCGTAGGGGGGGTGGGGGGTGGAAGCGCTCAAATGCTGTTCATCGGCCATTCCGACATATTTTCTTTCATTTCTCTGAGTTACACCAGGCGAATATGAGAACTGTATTTCCCATTTTCTCCCTCAAGAACAGGCAGAAAATGTAGGCATATTACTTAACATGTACCAGACTGCAACAAGATTCTAAGTGAATACCAATCTTTTTAAAATTTATTTATGATCTATTGTCATCTTTGGCTTATGCCGGGATGGGGTACGTAGAGGATGCGGACGGTATTGGCCAGGGCATTTCTTAAGGTTCAATCTTGACATTCGCCTGGATGAACTGAAGAAAGTCCTACAAAACCTTAGTCAGAATGGTCGTCCGTAGTGTTCGAACCGACGCACGTACCTACCCATTGCTAATCCAAAGACCGCGACGTTACCGCCTGGACTACGTTGTCTGGGTAGGACAGGACCAATCAATGTACAATCTAGGTCCGTTACAAACCTCAAGGAAGATATTTGTCTACAAAAGCACCGTTCTGGGAAAAGGTAGAGGTCCGGATATCATCTGTATTCTGGATACCATGCCGGCATTCACCTGCCAGGACTAAGGAAATCTTGTAAACCTCATTGTTCGGTCTAAGTATGCATCAAACCAGGTCCATCTTGCGAATGATCCTAAGTCGAACCAAGGCGACCGGCTATCCCGACTGAGGCCTTTTCCTCAACCACACCAGGCAAATGCCATGATGGTGCCTTCAAGTTAGACCCTGGCTTGCTCCTTGCCGCATCCTTCCTTTCCCCTATCCCGGCCTTAACCTGAGATACCTAAAGGCCATATATAAATGCAAATTCTCCTGAGTTGAAGCTAGCGGCCACAGTAGATGTCCCGTCCCATTTAATGTTCACTGAAAAAAGTTTCTTTTTAAAGTATTTCCCCTAGCTTCTAGTTAAGTAAGGCTCTTCCGTACATTAAACAATCTGTCTAAGTGTCTCTTCCTTATCCTCCTTCCCTCCACCAAGCACAATTACAGTTGAGAGAAGAAGTTCAGTGGCCTAGACACTGTCTATGTGTATGTGACGGGGGGGAGGGGGGGGGAAGCGCCAGAATAAGTGAATTCACATTCAAGTGAATAGCGGAGAATGACGTCTCTATCTAGAAATTATCTTGACAACAGAGAAAAAGATGTGATTAATAGTTTCCGCGTACATTAATTGACTCGGCAGTTGACGGTGTGAATTGCCCAAGCTTACATCACAAAACCATTTTTTTTTTACTAGACTTTCTACTAAGATTCTCCGAGCAAGGTTATACATTAGGAAGTCATACGTATAGAGTCAGGAAGTGCCTTGTTGCTCCGAGTAGCTATTTAGTTAGGTTTTTTTTTTTTCAAACACATAAATCAACTTTTAGGTGTTTATGTGTTAATGTACCCAGGTATTTTACAGTGACTTTAAGAGTGTATTAGTCTATACGCTGAGCAGCAGCATTTCTCAAACACCGGTCCACGGCCAGGTATAAGGGCGCTAGGAACCTTCTTACAATAATCTCATTTTACGTTAAGATAATAGAATGTTCAAATTTCATGATTTTGAAGATGTAAAAATCGTTTACATATCTATACACAACAAATGGTTTTGGTTTATTTGGCTCTAGTGTGCTGGCATTCTTAAACAAACGGCAGCAAACTCCTACCATAATGACAAATCAAAATATCTATGTTCCATTCGACGAAAAGAAGTAACTTTTTTAAGAAGTTGGTTAATTAAATAATCATATGACTATGCTATTTTGGAACAGCTTAAGGGAAACTGTGACATCAAGAGATTATACTGGGATATTGTTTCAAAGTACCATGCAACTAGATATGTTCGGAAAATGATCCACACCCATAATAATTCCTCGCAAATTGTTACTCTGAAATGCATTTCTCAAGACCTGAAAACTCTATTGAGTAGTGTTGGTAGTAAACAAGGCTAAATCCATATATTGAGGCAGGTCTAGTTGCTCATGTTATCGACGTACGCGAAAGAGGATTTGATATGACACTTTAGAATGTCGGCAAGTTTAACTACGTGGCTGCACAGTAAAAAAACGGTTACTTAAAATTGAGAAAAAAAAGTTCTTATCTGTGCACTGAGAAACAATTTTCTTTGAAATGAGATATCAGCGTTCTCATTTAATTGAAAATGAGAATTATTATATCTCATTTCTAAGAAAATCGTTTATCGGTGCACAGATAAGTAAGAACTTTTTTCTCGATGTTAAGAAACCTTTTTTTACTGTGCTGTGAGTAATGATGATAAACATATTGACATCATTATCTGTTCTGATTTCTCTTTTGTCTAAATCGTCAAACGCTTTCAGGATTCCCAGCAACTTAGTTGAACAGCAACATACACCGAATATGAAAACAAAAATCACAATAAAAAAAACAAAAGACACGAGGAAATGCGCCTCAACAATAAGTTGTATAATATGTTTGCGTGATTCGCTTCATGTGAAGGAAACATGCGAGTAAATACATTGATTAATTAATTACTATTTACTGTACTCAGTCCATAGAACCTTTTACTGGGAAGAGTATACTTAACTATGTCTGAACGTGTTATTTCACGGCGTTCTGTTAAGTGGAATATACTATTAGACAGATGGGTTCTGTCGATCGCTGGTACAGCTCTGTTATTATCACAATCTATTGTTGTTGTTTTTTTCTTTTACTTGCATATCTATACCTAGGTATTATCAGCTACAACAATTTGTAACCCGTCACCAATACATAGTACTGTTCTTACTTATCAGCAACAAAACTAAGTTGTCGATACTGTATTCGTAAAACAAAAGATCTTACAACTAATGCCAAGTTATATGAAGAAACTTTTCAACGATAGTCCTTATTCATCAGTCACAAGAGAAACAACACCAGTACCGTACTGTATTTTGCTTTGATATGAACGAAGAGAGAAGTGTTTCCAACTATATACCTTCTTCAGATGTTTACTCCCTTTTAATGTATTAAAATTATTTAAAGAAAACACAGCTTTCTGACAAGGCTGAATTCTTTAATAACAAAAATAACTTAAAAACGTAACAGTTTCGAAAGTATACCACTTCCTTCCTCAGACTACACTTATTTTGTTCCTAAAATTATTTTCATCGTAACTACGTAATCCAGGGACATATGTAGAGGGAGTTCCGGGGATACGCTCTCTCCCGGAATTCAAATTTTTTTTTGTAAAATTAATATCATTTTTGGCAACATAATATGCATTTTACGTAAATTTCACAACTAGATAGACCTCGAACCCCTCTAGAAGGCGATGGACCCCTTCCCGAAACCATCTTCTAGGTACGTGCCTCATATAATCCATTTATTCTTTAAAATTAGAACTATGCACGCACTTACGTACCAATATTATCATAATTCTAATTTCCATAAAATATAATTCCTTCAAATTATTATAATAACACTTTTTAAAATTCGAAATAGATTACACGTTAGTTCCGTGCTTCAGACGATACACTTATTTTTCAGAAAGTTTCTGTGTAAACAAGCGAGGAGCTTATTTTCAAAATGGTACATGTCTAGTGGGGTAAATTTGTCAGTAAGCTTTAAAAGAAAATGTATTTCTCTGGGAGTATAAGCACTATCATTATGCGAATTGTCAAATGTTGTAACTAAAAAGTGCTCTCTAGTTACAATATTTGATAATTCGCACTTATTGTCCTTAAACTAAAAAAAAAAGAAATATATTTTTTGAAGCCTACTGAAAAATTTGCCCCACTGGACATGTACCGTTTTGTTACATTCAGGACTATTAAAAAAATTGAAAATTCTTAAATGGAAACTAGAATATTAAAATGGACGCCGTGTGTGTTTGAAGTCATGTGATATTTAAAAGCTGTCAATATTATTCATTCAGCATCTGTTTCTTCATTGTCGTCGTCAAACCGATCTTCCTCCTCAAAGATTTTTTTTTTTTAAGGAAACAGAGCTGTATGCGATGGCGCTTCTTGTTGAGTGACTCGAGATGCGTTCGGCTAAGGTATTTCGATATCCACGTTGAGAGGTTCTTCCATCAATGGACAAAACTTGTGTTTTAAATTTTAAAAAATCAGAACAGTTTCCCCTACGTCCTTGCACCTTTAATATAAAAGGAACTTACAAACAAGTACGTTAAATGAATTGATTATACGAATTGGAACATGATTGTAAATGTTACCTTCTTTAATAATAACCTTAAATGAACTGATCATGTTTAATATGAACTGTCACTAAAATCGTCACCGGATCAAAAAACTGAACTGTCAGATGCGTGCACTGTCACGGAACAGAAACTATAACTTTCTAATGATAAGAAGTTTATAAGTTTGTAACCATGGAAATCAAGAAGAGGCTACCGAGCCATAATCATCATGTTGAACTTATCTCCATCCCCCAGAAAATCGTGGTATAGGATTTGCCTCACTTTTTTACAGTATGTATACACAGACCTAAGTTCACTATTTATAATAGGTTTTTATAAGTTGGTAATCACGGTATCCTCATGATCTTAGTTTCGTTAATGTCGTCTCACTACACAAACCAGCGTGGTGTACCTTTGGCCGTCTGATATTGTTGTTGAAAAACAGACTCACACATAATAATGTGTTATATGTATACGGATTTATTAATTTATGCTTCAGGCAACAAGTATTGTCTATGCTTTAAAAAATTCGATTACTTTTAGGACATTCGCTAAATGGTAAAACATCGCTTCTCTTTTTTCTTTTCTTTTTTTTTTTTAGCAAATCAAGGAGGGCTTTCTCGTCTGTTATGATGGTACGTGAGTGAAAAATAATATGAAAACATGTTTTAGTTTGCAATTTTGTTGACGATTTTCTTCTCTTCTCTTGTTCAATAATGGAGAAACTGGTAATTCTCAGTAAGAAAAGTTTACAGTGGACATCTCACTATTCGAAGAATCTGTTTTTCTCAGAATAGCCGTTATATACCGGCTATTGTTATGGGTTTTAATTGCAATTCGTGACATATTATAAGGTCTTCTTTTTTCCTTTTCCTTCAACACGATATGTAGTTAAGGGTGGTGTAAGAAATAAGTACCGGAGGAGGATAGCTAATAAGATGCATTTTAAGTGTACTTAATATGTTAAAGATGGTGGTAATTTCTGTATAGGTCGAATTTCAAATACTAAGAAAAACAAAATGGACATAGCTAAATTTAGTGGAAACAAAATATGAAAATGCGATTGCAATTGTCTTTGAAGATGTGATTACTACGCCATTAGTTAGAAGAAAATGAATTCTAATTAAATAATGTGTAACTGAAACACTATATAATGCTGGAAGTTTGTTATAATCATAATTCTGCGACTCCAGAACATCAGACTTCTTTTATGAGAAAAAAGAAGTCCTGTATATTCAAATTAATAATTTATACTAACCAAATTAGTACTTTAACAAACAGGGTCTAAAATATAGGACGAGTGAGCTTCGAATTCCGTCACGTCTCAAGAAATAATGGTAGCTTTTAATTTTTATTATCCAAACTTCCTCAAACAAATTATCTAAAAGTATTAATTCCATTGGTTAGAAAGAATCTTGAATTCTCAGAACAAATATTTAATGATACACTTCATAAAGTATCACTTTTTTCAGTTCATTAAGTCAGTATAAACAAATTTTCAGTGAAGAAGAGGTCACTATAACGCCCGATTGACGTAATGGTTACCACTCTTCCATTCTATACACGTACACAGTCAAATGAATCAGCTTCTTAAAACTGAGAAAAAAAAGTTCTTATCTGTGCACCGAGAAATACTTTTCTTAGAAATGAGATATCAGCATTCTTATTTAATGGAAAATGAGAACATGTCGGTTTAGATATAAGGTTCCTGACCTTATTCCAAAAACAGGTATGCTCTTATTTTAAACTAAATGAGAATGCTGATATCCCATTTCTAAGAAAAATGTTTCTCAGTGCACAGATAAGAACTTTTTTTTTTTAATTTTAAGAAGCTTTTCTTTTACTGGGTATAGTAATGGATTTCAGTAGTGTTGAGGTCAATTGAACAGTTACCAGAAACAATAGACATCGTCCTTGGAAAATGGAAACTTATCAGCTTATTTAGGTCGTTAATAAGAGTTCAATCAATCAAAAAGAAGATAAATTTTCTATACATTTATTTCTTAACCACACTTTCAATTGCTGGCGGAAGGTGTTTTCTAGACTTTTCAGATCTGTTATTTCTGCAGTCATCTTGGTCTATGATGTTCCAGAAAACCTTGTTATTTTGTATCTGCATCTTTCTATTGACCATTCTCCATTTTCGATTAATGCCACTAAACTATCTGACCATTTCATCTATACTTCCATGTTTAGTACACACTTGGACTCACACAAAAGGCCAATGCGACAATTGTTAACGTCGAAAAATTATACAATGTGGCAACACCAAACTAATGTTATATGATCTTCGTGGACTCTAATTAATAGATATTGTGTTGTACGAATGACGTCAATCAGAATTCTGTTCTTCACGCCATTTAATAGTTGTGAGATTTTCGCAATTGTAACTTAACACGTTTATCCAAAAGCCTTTTTTTGTTGTGGGTATAGAAATCGGTATATCTCACTCCAAATGCCATCCCTCCTAAAAGAATTATTCTTATTTCAACAGGATATGATGATGAGGGACGGAAGTTTGTGACTCGGAAGCCTCCGAACAATGTGAAGTGATGTTGACTTGTTTTTAACTTTCATCGGATATGAATGACGTACTCAGGAAGGGTCCTTTAGTTTAAATTGAACCAACTACTTTCAAAGTGACCTTAGCAGCAATATAACCCTTGTCCACTTCATTACAAGGAGACAAAGGACGCAAATAGGAAAAGGAGTTTCATAATTGCTGGTTCCTGGACTTCCATTTTAATTTAATTCAATTTTTATTTTTATTTCTGGTTTTTAATTTTTATCTTTATTTTTAGATTCAATGCTTTTTTATTATTTTTGGTATTCAATTTTTATTTTATTTTTGGCTTTCAATTTGTATTCTTATTTTCGGTATTTAATTTCTTATTATCTTTTTTGGTTTTCAATTTTTATTGGTTTCAATTTTTTTACTTTCAGTCTTCAATTTTTATTTTTATTTTTAGTCTTCAAATTTTAGTTTTAAATTTAGTCTTGTCTATAACATATTTTTAAGACAGTTAATTTCAGTATTTCTATGCAAGGCTTGTAATTTATTTTTAGCCAAATAGTTAAAGGAGTTCGTAATTATTGCTTCCCTATTTTCAATTTTTCAAATTTTCTATATTATCCTTTATGTCTGCTTTACTAGATTTGCTTTTCGATCTAATCTATTGTTAAGCTCTTTTTAATTGTTGTAAGATATGGAGAAGGTTGAACTTGTCTTGAAGTACCAGCCGCTATTGATAAGAAGGACTAAGCTTCTTCTTTATCCGGTGTAATCTTTATTTCGTAATGAATGACATGACCTATAAGCTTGGATACCAAATCTTGATATTTTTTTTTTTTTTCAAAACCTTTAATTAACTCGTTCTATGGGCAATCTAGTGTCACCTTACTCATGATGCTCCTTGCACCTTTGTGTCCACTATGTGGTATTTCATTTCCCTCGCAAAATAACCTGAGAAACAAAATTAGTTGTTAACTCTGACAACACTGCTTCTTCCGTAAGATCAGCTCGGACCTTCCCTTTCGCATCAGCCCACCCACGCAACTCATATACAAGATGGCGACCAACTTCCTGTGGGGTCTTCGTATTTTGCCCGTTCCTTCGTCTCCCCCTTACCTCTTCCAACCAACCGCCTTTCCATCAAAGCTCTCTTGAGGTGAAATTGTGGAGTCTACACCGTGTTAAAGATTGCACCATAACAAGTCATAATAACTGCTTTCACCTCCAATCACAAGGGCACCAGACGCCCTCCCTCGTGCTGACCTTAACACATCTTGACGTATATGTATGTGTTTGCGTTCTGTGTGCCTGTTATATATGTGTGTGTGTATTGAGCAAAAGAAATTTCTAAAGATAAGTCTTTTGATATGTGATTAGCATGGAATTTATCCTTTTTTTTTTTTTTACTCAAAAGTTTCCACCGTAGGAACCGTGTATTTTGTTTTTAAGTCAACATTTAGAGTGAAGTTAATTTTCTGGAAAGTACTTTCTCAATACTGATTCATTAGAATTACAAAAATGACAACCTTAATTATAGATCTTCAGGGTAAAATGCTAATTCGTCGACTGGAAATATTAGCTAAATACTTCGGTTCCATTCCATGCTTCTTTTCGTTCATCTTCTTCATTGTTGTAAAGTAAGTTGTTTCATTGTTGTCGATGTTGCCTTCGGACATTTCTTTCTCATTGTTGTAAAGTTAGATGTCCCATTATTGTGGATATTACACTTTGAATGTTAAAATAGTAACTTTTATACTTGACAGTCACTTTATTATTATTATTATTATTTCACTGTATTGATTTGTATGTGATTTGGAGATCAGCGGGGGGAGAAAGCGATAATCATTAAAATTTCAGGTGAGTGTAGAATTGTGAGTTTCTTAGTCACTTTTCTCGAGAATAATTGACTGAACGCAGTCAAGAAATTCGAGAAATTTGACTACATAGTAGACTAAATGACAGTAATATGAAACTGAGTAATAATTTGGGTGAATATATAATGTGGGTATGAAAGTGGGTGTGGGTGAATGTATTTGGGTGTGTAAATGGTTGTGGGTGAATGCATTCGGGTGTGTAGATGGATGTGGGTGAATGTGTGAGTGGGAATGGCTTAAGTTACCATTTTCAATGTAAATACCTTAACAAACATACCCCCACCCTCACAGGACATTTCAGATGATCTTTACAACATCTTATTTCGTAGAGGAGCTTCTTAAAAAAAATAAGTTTGCGCGGACAAGAAGAAGAGCTTGTCTCTCATCGGGTGGTGCGTTAAATGCCATTACAGTCAACCAACGACTAACTTTCCGGTGGCTGTTTTGTTAACAGTACATTTGTCTATGGCAACATCTCCCCCCACCTCCTTTCCTCTACTTACTGACTAATAGGAATAAATAGGCCAGCACGTCCTGTTGAGAAAACGGATGTCAACATAATTTTCATTTTTCACGATTAGACAGTAATTGTTTTTGGTCCACGCTCAATTGTCGGAATGTGGAGAAAGAAGTCCGTGTGACAGAGAGAGAGAAAGGAAGGGAGATTTCAATTTACCTCCTCGGACTTAGATTTATTGAAATGCTTCCTTCGTACGGCAATGAGGACAAAGTGTCAGAGGATAAGAAACGCAAATAAGCCCGCTTTACCAGCCAAACGAAATTAGAAGCTATTTCACTTATCTTTGAATGAAGTCATGAATCTACTGTCCATTTGGTTACCAAAGCATAGCACCCCCTGGTGACCAGAGAGAGAAACCTCTTCATCTTCACTAATCCATGTCGCTTGTGTCTAGTGACTCCTCCATCATCCTTGATCTCTGATGTCTCTTTGGATCGATTCAACTCGAAATATTCTCAAGATCTTACTACAACTGAGGCGTTAAGAAGCCAAAGGATTCCAGAGACATTGAGGAATATTCAATAGACTGACGTAGTACCATGAGAAAAAAAATGCCGGATTGGTAGTCCGGCCAACACAATGCCATTACATCTTAACTCCTAATATTATCCTACTGACACAAATTGGCTTCGAGCAGCATATTTTTATTTTAATGCATCTTTTGTGATTTCACAATAAATATATTTTTTTCTTTATTATAAGAAGTCGATTTTGTGCTCGAAGTTGGAAACACTGTAACTCGAAAATGAAACTGAATCAGACGATTGAAATATATCGATGAAGACACTTCTAGAATCTTCAAGATACCCCTAGAAAACTTGAAGACGCCCCTAGAAAACATGAAGACGTCCCTAGAGTCCTGAAAATGTCCTTAAAAAACCTGAAGACGCTTCTAGGAAACCTTAAGACGTCCCTAGAAAACATGAATACGTCTCTAGAGCTCTGAAAATATATCTAGAAAACCTGAAGACGCCCGTATTCCCTGAACACGTACCTAGAGCCCTGAAAATGTCTAAAAAATGTGAAGACGCCCCTAGAAAATTTGAAGACGTTCCTAGAGCCCGGAAAATGTCTCTAGAAAACCTGAAGACGCCCCTAGAAAACCTGAAGACGTCCCTAGAGCCCTGAAAACACCCCTGGAACCCTGTAAAGAGAATATAATTTAACAATATATTGCATACTTAAAAAACTATTATATTTAAATGTGTGCCAGTGAAAACAAAATAAACACGACAGACGGCAATGCTTTCTATTCTTCAGTTATTTTATACACATATATTTCAATTTAGTTTCATTATGTGGTAAACGAAACAAGCTGTTGTATAACAGACTAATAAAAAAAAACAGTATTTTAAAAATAAAACGTGGAAAAGAAAATTTTAAAGAAAAAGGCAAGGGAGTAATAAAAAGGGGGGAAGCGGCAAGAAAAGGAATAGCAAGTGTGCTCTCCACCCTAAAAGGTTTTGGAATGATGACGTATTTATGTGTTTATTAGTACCTTGCTTAGATGATCAGAAGCATTACGCTGGAATTAATGATTCTTGTAGCAATTAGCACTTTCATTCGGCTTCTGAAGTCTCCGTTCTTAGTTCCCATTACCTCGTCTCTCAATCTATTTTAAGACAGGAAAAAATGAAACAGAAAAAAAAAAATCTTGCTTCTCTTGGTTACTTGGAAGAAGGTGCAGCAGCGCTTATTAGGGAGTGATAGAGCCTCAATTAATTCTAGGCTTTTCTCTTGATATTCTTGTTCTCCCATTTTTTGTTTGTTTGTTTGTTTGTTTCTAAAAAAAACACTGAAGAAAGGGGAGGAATCTGTAAGGTATATAAGATAAATTGTTCCGTTTTTGTTTCTCATTCATCTAACAATGATCAGTGTTGGATGGTGTAATCTTGTAAATAGTTTATGTGATCAAAAGAGTTCAACGTTGCCAACACTAACTCAAAAAAATATCATGTTTCTTTTCGGTTTTTCTCATATTATATCTTTACTATCCAACCCCATGTGATACTCACTTTTCTTCGTGGTCAATCTCAGTCTCTGTTCAATCATAGCGGTATAACCAGATATTACGGAGCAAGTAGTAATCTACAAAGTTCTCCACTAGGTTGTGTTACTGGCCACCATAGACACTAGCTACTCTTCATGCACGAAAAAGCTGACCACGCCAGGAGCATGTTTGACTGTGTGCTGATGTCAGGTAACTAGACTGTCTACTAACCTCCTTCAATTCGCGCCATCCCCGGTTCAATCCTTGTGGTACACCTTCTGAGAACCACTAGTCTAGTCTTTGTGATCGAGTAGTGAAGATTGTAGGCGTGTCACCCCTGACGAAGGCGTACCTTTGCTGATCTTGGTCATCTTGACTGAATTTTACCATAGTTTCCCTCAAGTACAAATTAGACAAGTGTTAGGATAGTGGGGTGGAACCGGATTCTGCAAGAATCGAAAACCGGATCCTAAAGATCCAGATTCTCGGTTCCAACATCCAGTTCCTCGATTCCAAGATCCGAATACCCGCTTCCAAAATTCTCCGGAACTGGATCCGTCAGGATCCGGGTAGCTAATGCTGAACGGATCCATGTGTTTCCTTGACTAGGTAGTACCACTCATTTTTAGCCAAACCTTGAGGTGGATCCGTTAATAAGCTTGTCGTCTTGCAATGGTTCAGCTCCTGGTAGGGGTCGGAATCCACTTTGAACTGGTTGCCCTGTTCTTGCGACGTAATTTTTGTCGAATGGAACACAAAGGGAAAACACCAACGAATCATCTTGTTTATACAGAAATATTTATGTTATAAACTTACCTCCAGATAGAACGTCAATCATCAATGATAATTAGTCGTCGCTACATGTTTTTATCAATACATATCACTAAAAGACACAGAATTTGCTATGAACGATTTTTTAAAATTAAAATATATAAAACATCAAAATTTTCCGGGTGGTCATGAAATATAAACTTGATGACGTATACGCTGCTTAATGTATCGAGAACAGTTAATTTTCTCTGAAGATGTAAACGATCCCTCCTCGAAACGTTCGACAGAGTACATCTCGCCTCGTTGACCCCCCCCTCCCCACAAAAAAAAGATGTACCTTAAAAACATGATAATAATTGAAACGCCTTTTACATAAATATTTTGTCTAATATAATTTTACATGCAGAAATTGAAAATTGCTAATGTTGGCTTTGCATTTGAGAGGTCATGGGTTTGAAAGCAGAGGCTGACTAAGGGTTTTCGCCAGGTAAATGTTGTAATGGTACCTTTTACCTAGGCCCTCGCTGACTTCGCATCCTTTCTCCCCCTCTATCCACGTCTGAGTCAGAGATAGGGCCGTAATCAACTCAACGTAATTGGAAAGTTTAATTTTGTATTAAATATACTACAAATAAAAAGCGCTTGTATAAAGTTAGTCTAATATTTGTGGATGCTGCACCACTGTTTATACAATTCTACTTTAAAGAATGAACAAGGGTGCGGAGGATTTTGTAAATTGTTCGTTGAGCTAGGGAAAAAAAAGTCAGGCTCGTCCGGCCGGCTACTTTTCTTACCAGTAGTTAAAATTATCCAGCGGTCACGTAAAATCAGCATTGCATTCATGCCGCCGTTACCTTGCGTGTAAATGTTTTTTTTATTTTATAGTTGTTTTTTTTTTTTAGGTTTCTTTCCTACCTTTTTCCCACTTAAATAAAAATAACCTTTAACAGCGCCGGTTTTACCTTTTGATGTACACTGGATAGCATTTCTATTTTGATGTAGAAAAACAACCTTGTCGTGTCGGTGACCGCGATATTTAAAAAAAAAAAAGGTCCCACTTTTAAGATTCCCTTATCTTGTCACTACATAATAATGACAAGTGTTTTTTTTTTATTATTATTATTTCTTTTGCTCTTTTAAGCATCTTTTAATTTATATGTAATTACGATAATATTTCTTGATGATTGCTTCTTCCTTTTTCTAAATATTTTTTTTAATTCTTGTTGTACAATAACATTTTAACTCTTAACAATTTAATTTATATTTCTTTTGTTTTTCTTCTTCTTTATTTTTATTATAGATCCAAGTCTTTTAAATTCCAAAAAAGTAATTTTCACGTTTCTGAAATAATTAGAACGAAAAAAAAATATATATACAAAAAACTAGATATAAATACTTGCTCCGTCGCCAGACTGCTTAATTAATTTATTTACCCTAACAAGGCTATTCGAAAAATGAATTTTAAGATATAAAGAGAAGACTTATAAGCTATAGGAAACGTTTACCGTTTATATTTAGGAATTGTGATTAACGTAACAGATAAATCAGCACCCTCTTTTTAGTTTCTGACGCCACTGCTTGTTCGGAAACAAATTTTGTAATAGAAATTATTATAAAGAACTGTTACAGACGAAAAAGGGCACATGTTAATGAAAACCTTCTTTCTTACTTTAGACAGTTTCTGCCATCTAGCGTTTCTTCCCGTAGTACCTGTGCCTGTGGGGGATACAATATTACATATCTCTCTCTCGTATTTGATTAAACGATCTTACAAGCCTTCTTGCTCATTACGCAAAATTTGTTTCTACTGGGTACCCACATAGCAAAATGACGTCCCAGGAATATCTGACGGATCTCCTGGCAGGATATCGGGACATCCTGTTTACATCCATGGGACGTATAGTTATAATTAATCCTTCGTATAACTATACGAAGGCATATCCTTCGTATAGTTATAATTAATTAAATAATAATAATAGTAAGGTCAATTTAATTTATAGAAATTCCAGGTAGGTAATCCCGCACGGCTTTCCGGGGGACATCCATACGGGATGAACTGTTTGTATTGCCCACAGAGTTATCCCACGGACGTCCTTAGGACATCCCTATGGGAGCAGGACCATTCTGACGGTAATGGGATCTAAATGGGACGTCCCAGGGACGTACTCTGCTATGTGGGTAGGTATCAAACCGATATTCGAACTGTTGGCGTAAAAGATGAACCCTAATAGCGCGGAGCACACATAAGTAACTTTTGTTGTCCATCTCATAACTTTTAAGTAGATTGTTTGTTGCATTAAGGAACACGTTGATGCAAATTAATTTCCAGGCTCCTTTGTACATTTTCATTCACTGTATACGTATGTGCTTCTATCATTTACAAGAATAAAGTTTCTTCGCAGATTTTCCTACCTGAATTCCTCATCAATACACTCTTCTTTCTAAACGAAAGTTTTTGCTGACATTTTTTAAATATTTGAAGTCCACAGAAGTGACGAAGAAAACACTCATTTCAAGATATAAGATAATTCTTAATGATATTTAATAACAAACTCTCTCTCTCTCTCTCTCTCTGTTTGTGTATGTGTGTGTTCATTCATTGTCAGTTACCTCCACAAACGGTTTCTGAGCATGTAACACAATAAACACAGGGCTCTCAGACTGCTAATCAATACACTAAATCATGTCTATGAAAGATACATATATCATAGCAAACAATTTCTGCGTTTCCTCATCGATCACGGTTCAGTAGAGTACAACTGACTTCTGTGACAGCACTAAATGGCTCCTTTCCTTCATTCTTTCGTTTTCTAAAAGAAAAAGAAACTACGTTTTTTGCTCCTTGTTTATTTCATTGAGTCCTCTCATCTTTTTCTTTTCCATTGGCCGCATAATTCCCTTGATTTTTTATGGTCTGGCAAGATAAAAAAAAAAGAAATTTATTTTTACGTAATTCAGAAAACGATTTTTATTATTTTAAAAGGCAATTTGGCTTTCATGACAGCTGCCAATTATAAGTTCTTGAGCAAAAACAAGTTTAGGATATGTAAATATACAGCACATGCACCTGGAAACAGCTAGTTACGCTTCTTTTATACACTGACATCGGCTACGTCTGAATTACGAACAGTTCTTTAAGGTGGACAGAATTTAATGGCCGGCAGAAATGTGTGTATTATTATGGGAGAAACGGCTTAATTTTTATGAAGTTGTGAGATACAAGCACGGAAAAATGTTGTCTTATCTCGTTCCTACACAGTACAGGTATATTTCAACTATATCCCTGGAATAGTCCTCGAAGAATATCGAATATGTTTTTTGAATTATCACAAGAATTCCCCCACCCGATATCAAGGAATATGCCAACGCCAACATAGGAAAGATTCCAGGAATAGTCGTACTTTGTCAATTATATCTTACAAAGTAAAAAAAAAAAATCTTAAAACTGAGAGAAAAAAAGTTCGTATCTGTGCACTGAGAAACAATTTTCCTAGAAATGAGATATCAACATTCTCATTTAGTTTAAAATGAGAGCACACCGGATTGAAAAATAAGATCAGTAATCTTATTTTGATACGGGAACGTTCTCATTTTCAATTAAATGAGAATGCTTATCTCATTTCTAAGAAAACAATTTCTCAGTGCACAGATAAGAACTTTTTTCTTCTTCTCAGTTTTAGGAAAAAGTTTAACCGTTTAGATTTCAATTTCTAAAGCATTTTAATCCTTATAATGTTAGAATATACGACCACTGTGCACTTTTTTCTTTGTTTACGTTAGATGGGTATTCTTTCATGAAGGAAAGTAATATATCGAACAAATATATTTACAGCAGTAATATCAATCGGGTCATAACAAAGTTCTTAACTGTATCACAAAATTCAAATTATTTGAGTAATAGGTGATAAACGTTTTATATACATGCTGAGTTTTATTATTTCATATTTTTTTTTGTAATAAAATGGTCAAAAAATTGTTAAAAAAATAAGCAGAATAAATGTAACTTGGGGAATGGGTTTTTATTTTGCTACTGAATTAATTGAAGTCGGAAATTGGACTCCTGCTTTTTGAAGAAGTCTCCAAAAAGATGACCTAGTATAAAGACAATATTTTGGACATTCAAAGATCAAATGATTAGTGTCGCCTATTACGTCTCACGTTTCACAATCATAATACTTTAAGTTCGTCTAATTTTGATTTTTAGGAAGATCACTTTAAATGCGGATTGATGTAAACCTAGCGAACAGTACAATTATTTTTCTATCCAGATTTAGGTTTTTAGACCATATTTTCTTTGATTCGAAATAAATGAAAGGACGCTCTGAGGTGTATTCATTCTCCTATCAAATTGGTTACCAAAGTGCCCTTGGTACTCCTGGACACTTTGGGAGGTAAAACACACGGTCGAGCGTGGGACTGACCACCCAAACTCACTTTGTGCCGTAGGTTGAGAATATTCGACCATTATCATTCCGGCATTTGCCTGGTGTAAATGAGAAGCAAAAAAAAACTGGAAAACACCTTAGGATGGTTGGCAGCTGTTATCGAACCCAGTCCCTGTCAAATTCGATGTCAACGTTCTACCAATTGAGCTACGACCTATCTAACTTTTGAAAATAAGTGTGTACGGAGTAAGGTTAAATCCATAATATTTAGGGAAGGGAGGAGTCAGGTGGTGGTGAGCTTAGAAACAGCTGTAGATTGTAAATGCTGTTTCATTATTTTCTATACACATACGTTAATATTTCAATAATTGAACGTACATCGTAAGAACCTGGCTACAAATTACACTGATAAATCCATTGTGATGTCAAATTGGTTATAAAAACCTAGAAGACTGGACTCAAATTGAAGAAAAATAAAAAAAAAAATAGAAAACGAAATCCACATATTCAAAGTTGCAATTCAGTTCATATTCAAGCTACATCTGCTTCCTTTACGGTTAGGTGCAGATTACAAACAGGTAACATCTATTCACTATACGGCGCTACAAAACGGGTGTAAGATCAGATTACTTGTCCTATTACACTTTTGTTTAGGAGCAATAGTATTTGAAAGAAAAAGTACGGTTTTATTCCAGATTAGAATATTAATCTTGTACTAAATTTTCATTACTTATTTTCAACTTTTTGCTTCAATAGGTTCGGTAAAGTTAGGTTAGGCTAGGTTAGATTACGTCAGGTGTAAGTAAGGTTAGGTTAGTTTAACCTGCTTACCCTAAACTGAATTCTCTCCTAGAATTTAAACATATTTGCACACACACACACATACGAGAGAAAACACTTGCATGAAGATTCAGCTATCACAACTGAAGTCAAGAGGGAGAGCAGGAGGGAGGTGTGGTGTAATTTACCGCCTTGTTGTAGTTGTCCGTTGTGTCCACTTGGCGGCGCTGACGTATTTGATTGGCAGATTTAATCCCCATGTTTACTCGTACCTCCCTTTATTCCAGACTCATTAGTACGACCTGCTTTCACTGAGAAGCACGATATCCTCGTCTTCGGATCGATTGATCGATTAGTCAACACTATTCTCTGACTTCCCTTCTAAAGTTTCTTTCTCCACTTTTTTTTTGTATAGGATGAAATGCACGAAAGCTAAAACAGTGTTACCAACCACGTTAAACTGTTACTAAGTGTAATGGTATCTAACAAACTTTTAAACATTGGAGATATAAACAGTATCGTAATTAGAGACACTGGATGCCAAGTTAATGTAAATGATACGTTCTTTTCTTTTACGTTACTTTATTTTTATTTAAAAAATCTAGTTTCACAATTAGGGATAAGGCTAGTGGTTTCCAATGTATGTTGTACAAGATTTAGTAACTTTAAATACAAGAGTTGAATGCGTCAGGTAAATTTAGTCGCTTTTTTTTAAATATAAAACTGTATGCACAGATGTACACTGATCCCAACTAACTTTCAAGTTCATCGCCGCAGTAACAAACGTTCACCATTAGATTCTCTCTTGGGTAAGATCAAACCAGTTTTCATCCTGAGCATCTACCTATCCAAGATCCCTTCTAATATTATCATCGCAACTATGTCTCGGTCTTCCCAACGGCCTCCTTTCCCTCGGCTTCTCAATCACGTAAAAATTAATAAGTAATAATATATTTATCGGTTTGTAAATACATCGAGGAAAAGTTACTAACACTATTTGTAGTTCGGGATTGTTTTTCATCATTGATTTGAGAAATGTACTGATATCATGGATATTTAGTGTTGTAGGAGAATTACTTTTTCTAACTAAGTTTAACTGTATTAAGTACAACTGTAATTACATAGGTCTATTAATGAGTATGATAATTTTCCCAGGGAACTTTGCGTCATAGACCTGCCTATGAGGAGAACGCCAATCGTTCATTATCATATATTGAGGTTGTTTCATTTATGCTCTCTCCACAGTTTCCTTTTTGCATTTGTTCCTGTATTATAAGAGCTATTTTATTAAGTTGAAATTATAGCCAAGAGATGGCGCCTAAAAAGTTACGTGCTAAAATCATATTATAATTTAATGACAGATCGTTTCTGTGTGCTTTTTTGTTTCAAATAACTACTAGTATTGACGTGAGAGCTTTTAAAATCATTTAACAAAATCAGACTATATGGAATACATGAACACATATTAATTAATTTTTCCACTGATTTAAAACTAGATTAATTTATAGATTTTACGAAGGGTTATTTCGTGAGTGTTCTAGTTTCATAAGGCTTGATGAATTCGTTTTTATATAGCCTACCATCTATCCACAGGCTTACAAAATACACCTTCATTTTCCGTTGCATGTACTTAAAGACTCTCGCATATCGTTTCAGAGATATGAGCCTAATTTTATAAAGAGTCCGAAGATTAATGTTTAACAGCTTTTTCTTTTTATTCAAAAGAAAACACGGTTATTCTGTAAGAAGGGATCTATTATGTAGATATGAAACTTTGGCCTCTGCGATCTATATGCATGTCATGTCACATGATTCCTTGTTAGCGCACTCACAATACGTTTTTGTTTTTGTTTTTTCATAACACATTCATTCTTTCTTGTCTCTCGCGTTAAACGATTCTGCCTTCCGTCCACCCGTAGCTAGGTGACCAAGCACAGAACGGTTAAAACGTCATGTATAGAGACTACCACCTCGCACGCCTTTCTTCTCTCGACTTCGCTCAATAACTTGCCGTGAAATACGAAAAAAGGAAAATAAAGATCTGTGCAACACACGATCGTTTCAAGACATTATTAGCTGTATTTACCATAAATTGTACATTATCGTCATTGTATTTTTTCTCTTTTTTTATATGGAATATCAATTACATTATTATCCTAATAGTTATGATCAGCTATCAACACTATTGAACTATATTATTCACAATCAGGTTCTAATGACTTGGTTCTACTTCACGTTTTCCTGAAAGTTATACAACCTATCAGCACTGTTAAGTAACACCAGGTTGAATACGGTTTAGGATAATTATAACATTAAACTACTTTAAAATAATAAAAAAAAACTTTTAAGAAGTATTTTTCATAAACAATTCGTAATAAAAAGTAAAAAATATATTGTTTATGCATGACTAAAAAGAAAAGCATGTGGCACGCTCTAATATAATTACAGTCACTTTCAAAATTCTTGAATTGGTGTGCCCCATGCTTTTCCTTTTAGTCATACATAAACATTTTTTTTTTACTTTTTAGTACGAATTGTTTAAGAAAACTATGTTTTGATAACGTTTTTTTTAAATTAATTTTTTCAAGTTATTTCGGTGTTCGGATACTTTTTCTCAAGCTAATATATTGTGACCCAAATCCTAAAGTGTTCTCCAGCCAGCCAAACGACAGATCGTTGCGGGCTAATATTTATTTTAGGATAAAGAAGTCCATATTAAAAAAAATATTAAAATGTGCTTTTCAAATATAGTCTATACATATTCGAAAGTAACAATGGAATATTGTATTATCACCCGACTTACTTCGCTGTGAAAACTTTCATCACTCGGGAAATGAGTTAAATTAACATTTGAGAACAGCATGAACCACTGTGAACTAAAGAAAAGTCTATAAAAAAGTAAAGGCCAGTTGTACAAAACATTTTTTATCCTGACTTAATCAATGAGTTAGTCTACCTGTCATAGGGGAAATAAATTATAGGCCTATCCCTTTAATGCCACCTAGTGTGAGTCTAGTGAAACTTCGAATGAGTAATGTTAATAAGTCATGCGTAATATATAAAGGCTTTTAATCTATTGCGCACCCTTTAGTTAAAGTATCACATACTCAGCTCACACTTCGTGCTTTTTCGCGGTGTTTGAAAATCGAATGCAGAAACAATCCCCACATAGGCCTACTAGAAGTATTTCATTCAGACAGACTGGCAAATTATTGAATTGTATTGCAAGTAGTTTTTGTTACTAGGTGATGGAAATTTTATGCCACGAAGATTTTATGCTGTCTAGGTGTTATACAGCTTACAGACACTACAACCTAACCTAATTACAATAATTAGCATTTTAAGTTGCAGAGCCTAGAGTCACAAAATCCAGACTTACAAGGCTGGTGTAGAGTACAAAGCCGCAAGAAACTCGATTCCAGAAATTAGCAACCAAAGTCGCAAGCAATTTAATTCAAAATCCAAATTTGCTTACAGGTAGCCAATTTGGCCCAAACTTGCAACACTGACTAGTAATATAAATAAAATGTATTTTTGAATTTTACATGAGACATTAACAATCAGATCATTTTTATAAGGCCAATGAAACATCCCCTGCCAATGCTAAACTACCAGCAGCGAAATGGGAAAATATGATTAAGTGCTCTGGTAATAGCGGATGGCTGATGACACATACGGGCACACACATACACACTCGCAACTACATCTCCCAACAGCAGGTGGTAAAGCCATAATATTAAAGGACAACATCGCCATCAAGCGGCGACATTTTTGCAATAACAATAATACGGGTTTAACACGTCTCATCTTGGTAGAAATATACAGTGTCAATGACAGAAAAAGAAACTAGATACCTGACAGACCCCATTTTCTTTTGGTAAAAAAATAAAATAAAAATGATCGTGTTAATGGCAAAATGCATCACGCGAAAAGGAAGAATAAAAAACTTTGCAACTTTTTTTTCACTTGTTTTCGCCACACTTTTTTTTTTTTACTTGGAATTGCAGTTATATCTTATCAAACGTGTGAACATGAAGGTGTGAATAGCTTTACGTAATTACCGCGAGGACTGTTACTTATAGAGATAAGATAAAGAGAAGACAGATTTGAATATGTTTTTTCACTACTTCGCCCTTTTGAAAGTTTACAACAATAATTATTAATTAGTAAACAGGTCATTTAGTAATGTTTTCCCTTAATTATATAGCATTTATGTTTAACGTACAAATAAACAAGCTAATTTTGAAAGAATTCATACGTTGCTACCTGAAACGGACTTTTACCCTGTAGTTTTCAAGTTAAAAAAATAATAAAGATTTTTCTTTCATGTGAAAAACACATTCTTTTCTTAATTTTCACCTTCTAGTTTAGTGACCAACTAGGAATTTATTTATAGCCTTTAGGTATCTAAGGCTCAGGCTCAGATATAATTGGAAGTAGTCGGTCAGGGCCTAAGTTGAAGGTACTATCCCGGCATTTGCCTGGTATGCCTGAGGAAAATTCTAGAAAAACCTCAGTCAGGATAGTCGTCAGTTGGGATCGAACCCAAGAAGTCCCGAATGCGAAGCTAATGCTTTACCACCGAGTTACGGTAGCTCAGTTGTAAAATGATTAGTTTCTGCTTTTACTTCCTTCCGAAAAGCTAAATGTCAGAAACGTATGACTCTATGGTAGCGTGTTCACTACCAATTTGAGAAAAATCCGTATACTACTATTTTCGAAAACCGAACAAATACTGGAAACGTACTGTGATTTAAGGTTCATGGTTGTTGTTTTTTTCTCGAGTTTTTTTTTTATCACAAATGAACAAAACTATGGAACATAAAAATGAATTGAATTCTTGAAAATTATGTCATAAAACAAAAATTGTCAGAATTACTTAAATAAATTAAGCTAGGAAGGAGACTCTTTAAATAGGTACCGTAGTCTACGTTTACACTACTCAGTGTTGCAAACCCTGGAAAACAAATTATTGAAAGTATGTAAAAGAGTTACCGAAAGTATGACAATGTTGAGAAGCTTATTATAGTTCGTTCATTCCATTATCAATTGCGAACTGATTCAAAAATGTGTATATTGACTATTGAGGCAAATTTACTCATTCTTCCAGGATAAATGATGTCATTTCCACTGGAACAAAGATTTACGGGTAGGACAGCGGACTCCGGATCGACACACTGAGCGACCGTGGCTCGGTGGTAAAGCGTTGGCTTTACACTCGGGAGGTCGTAGGTTCAATACCAGCAGCCGACTATCTGACTGAGGTTTCTCGAGGGTTTTTTCCTCAGTCACACAAGGCAAACGCCGAGATGGTACCTTAGAATTAGATCCGGGCTGATACCTTTTCGTATCCTTTCCGCTCCCCTATCCCGGCCTGAGCCTTAGATGCCAGAAGCCCAAACATAATTTCAACTGAATTCAATTCCGTATCAACACTGAATGGATTCGGTGATTGAGTTGTGATAAATGTCCTAAACGAGCTGGTGACTTCTAAGGACGGTATCTAATTTTTGTTAAAGTGGGCTCCGAACCATTGTTCAAGGGATCCCGGCGGAAATTGAACCTGTGACTACGCGCACAGAAAGTGAACGTGCTAACTTCTCCGAGAGAGGTACTGAATAGAAACACAGGTTTAAGCCCAGATAAGGCTGGCTAAGCTTTTTTAGACCATCCTTCAGTTTCATCTGCTGAATGCAGGAATAGTGACTGGACTTAAGGTCTGACTGCTGTCTTCCTCATCCATTCCGTGTCAGAGTGCTCATAAAAGAAAAAAATAATAAAGAATTTTGTTTTCTTACCATTGCATAGGTATGAAACCCTCAACGCATAGTATTCACCCCTTATTTATATACCGAGAGTATACTTAAAGCAGTTAACACACGGAATTTCCTAACTACGATTTCTGAACACACTGTAGATAAAATATCACCTATTGAACAAACGAGAGGTTCGTTTCTTTCAAACATTTCAATTTTCTGAAGGTAAGTAGGCGTCAACAGATATCACCTGAGAGATTTCTTTCCTCCTTAGTGATGGAAATCAGGTTCAAAGAGAGAATTTCTCTCCCCCTTCCTCTTATGCGCTCAATGGTGGAAAAATCACGCTAACAGGAAGAAAAACGAACGAAGCAGAAGAGAATTGAGTGGGAGTTGGATAAGTTTGAAATATCAGTTCCGATTCCGAACGATTCCTTACAAAATAAACTGTTCCTGTAGTAGAAAATAACATGTGGTAGAATTAAGTATAAGCTAAATAAGCTGCAGGTTAGAGGCTTACAAAGTTTCAATATCTTTTTGGCCTTTTTTTATATACAGGGTGTCTCCGAAATAATGGTGCAAACTTCCGGAGGTGATGATTATTTACATAAAAAAAAGAAAAAAAATTGAAGAAATTCGAAATTATGCATAGTTTCGGAGCTAGAAGAGCTCAAAGTTGCGGAGGTATCGTCACAAATGACGTCATGTATCGACACATAATAAGTTGTGTCGGAAACTACGCATCATCTTCAATTTTTTTTTGTGCACACATTAATGAATCACCCTGTATATATCCTTTTGAAAAATATAAAGATGCGTAGAAATAATTTCTAGATGTTTCATGAGTTACAGCCTTATTTCATTCTCATTGTACCCCTTACTCTCTTCGCGTGAGGTTGAGGGATAAGTTGGAACATAAGGGTGAGTGAGGTGATAGCCAAGTTGAATCGTGAGGGTAAAGCGAAAAGAAAGCGGAGATTAAGGGCTAAGCTAAACCCTTAGGGTGAGAATGAGTGACGGGGGAACACGTTGCTACGTGAGGTTACTGGGGTGATTGCCAAGTTGACTTGTGAGGGTAAGGCAATTCGAAAGAGTGAGGGCGAATCCCTGTAGTGAGAGTGAGGGTAAGTGTCGGAGAGGCCTAAACGGTAGCGTAGATGTGAACGTGAGGGGTGCGGATAAATGATGGAGATAAGCGGATGTGTGAACCTGAGGATGAGGATCAGGATAAAGCAAAGAAATGAGGGGTAAGCGTGAAATCTGCGAGAAAAAAAAACACCTAATGCAGAAAAGAGGACGAATCAGCAGTTCAAGTGTATTTTCCCAGATGGAACTATTATTGGATTCCGGAACTATTAACAAGTTCCAGTTCCATAATTCGGAACTATTGTGGAATATATCGTACAGGTAGGCAGGTAAAGCAGCTTCTTTTTCTTTCGGTTCTCCCCTTCTAGAAACAAAAGCGAATTTATGAGTTGTGACGTCACAAAGGCATGCCGCACAGCAACTTGCATGACGGACTCAAACAGTGGAAGGGGAAACTGAGCGTAAGCTGATGACTTTGCGTACAGGCAGCACGGTTTCGGGGGAAGGGGGGACATCTCGTGTGCACCATCGCTAGAGAAATGTTTAGTTCGCACGAAGCCCACCAGAGAGCGTGAAGTCGTCAACTGGTCTGAGCTATTCATCGAGGATAAATTATATTTTATGTATATGAATGGAAGGGGGGACGTCCAGAAGGATAAAAAAGTGAAAATTATACTTAAAAATTACATACAAAATAATCCCACTTTTCCACAAAGTTTATGAAGAGTGAATGTTTCATGTTAAATATGCTGAGATGTAGGGAGGGATAGACACAAATCAGGAAATACTCAACAGGGGCGTATTTAGGGGTAGTTCTGGAGGGTACGTACCCCCCAAATTCAGAGTATTAGGCAGAATTAGTATAATTTTAGGCATAATTATATATAATTTAATATACATTTCATATCCAGATACACCTACACCCGGAAACCCGTGCACCCCCCCCCAAAAAAACACACACACACACACACGAACTTCTGGACACGAATGTGCCCTATATTTAGTTTAAGAAATTCATAAATAAAGTTTAAATTATATTTCGCAAGGTCTGTGTTATTCCCTCGGGGACCAGGAACGGATTAATTTGTCAGTGGATTGGTGAACAACGAGCTTAAAAAATTATGAATAACATGCTTGTATTATCCGCATAACGGGTAATCTGATACCTTATTACTACTAATTCTTATGCGAATAATGTATAGGAACTTTGTCAGAAATTATGTTTACCCACGATAATTTAATCAGGATAACATATGATCGAATAATATCAGGTTAACATATAATTCAATAATATCAGCATAAAATATCCGGATAATTAGTACGGATATCATTATCCAAATTACGGATATTTGAACAATATAATAGGTCTACTGGATAGTACGGTTGAAGATTTGAAGCAAACAATATAAAGTAACCCTAGAACAAAATAAGAATCAAAGTCCAGATGCTCCTTGGTCGTTCCACTGGGTCTTCATAGAGGGCAGGTCGGGTTGTACGTTATGGAAATTAAATTTTAAAAACTGGTTTTCGTCTTATGGCACCCATCTTTACAAACTTCAAAGTTCTGAATTACGTACTGTATATAGTCTATCGAAGAATGGAAATTCAACACACACTTAAATGACAATTTTTTTTTTTTTCGTCAAAATAATGTTTAAATATTTATCCGGATAAAGAATTCAAAAAATATCTAAGAAAACTGATACTCAGTGATTCCGCCAGGCGTGTCACCCCCCAAATTTTCGACAACACCCCCTAACTTTAAAATTTTCACGGTCAAAATTCGATCAAAAAACCGTGTGAAATTCTACTTACACATTACCAATTTTGACTTTACAACCCCCAAACCTGAAAATCCTGGCGGAATCCCTACCGATGCTCAAATACTAGTCCGTATTTACTAGGGATAATATAATTACTTTTCCGACGAATTAATATTCAAAAATATCCGAACAGTATAATAGTTTGTCCAAAGAACATAAATAGACTATCAAGATAACATTATTATTTATACAATGAATAGAACACTTTATCAATTACTTTGATAACGGGTAATGAAAACTTATCGAAAAATCATTTCGTTATTATTTTTATCAATTATTCGGATTGTAAGCAAAATATTTTAGAAGAGCTAACTAGACAGTTATTGTCTAAGTAGGTCACATATTACCGACGATGTTTCTTAGTGATAATCAGGAATCAAGATTGAGGGAAGGTAGCGTCCAAGGCCTTAGTTTAGGTACCTACCATCCCGACATTCACTTCCTGGAACTGAGGAAAACCTTGTAAAGCCTAACTCAGGAAAGTCGGCAGCCAACAGAACTCGAAGGCCTAGATGTAAAATTCCTACATTTCACTTTTCCGGATTGTGAAAACTTCGCAAATTAATCGGACATTTTCTATGGATCAGAAATGTACAATACGTCCTTTGTTAAATAATTATATTTGGATATTGTAGCGTTCGATTATTCGGATATAAAGAAATCATCTGACAATTATTATTGAAATGGATCTATAATTTTAATTAAGATAGTTATTTTAACGGTAAAAATCCTTTCATTTTGCTACAGATTGAGAAAGATTCAATTTAAAGACATTTTGTAAGTAGGCGTCAGCCATCTTTGTTTTCTATCCTGCTGTGAGTGCCGTATCTCAGCGCCACCTACTGTGAAAGTTGAACGATTTAAATGAAGATGAAAGCGGTGAATGTTTATGAATCCATGATTTGTTTCTTAGTTAATCATCTCGGCCGGAAGAAGCCACTCATCTTACAGCTCCTCCTTGATGGCATTATCAGCACGGAGGTAGAGACATCTATTGGGTGATCTGTTACACTAGGACACGCCATCCAGTCAGTAATGCCAGAATCTAAAGCGTTTACGAGTTAGAATAATAAATTAATTTAGTTGATCACGGGCTTCCTCCTGTTAATGAAGTTCCGGGTCGGCTTTTAGAAAGAGGAAAAAGAAAGAAAAATAATGGATGGTAAGAATAATAGATGAATCGATCCTCAAAAAACTAGGTCGCTGGTTAGAGAAAAAGATTTTTTGATGCAACATACAGTAAATGTAATATTGTTATTGATGCAAGAAATGAATATAGCCCAGCCCCAAAATAATGTATCGCTCTCTTTTAACCCTACTTTCTGTGTCTGTCTGTCTGTTACGCAGGCTAGCGCCTCAAGCAAAGCAGATACGAGTAGAGTAATTTCCGATTTGAGTTCAGCGCGACATCTGCCGTTTTGAATCTGGCGAATGCAAAACTGGCAAGGCCTTTACGTTTGGGTAGGTTTCTTCATTTAAGGAATTCACGCTAATTTCATCTACATATGTACTGCAATATGTTGTCATCGTGTCATCCCTAACTTTGTATCCAACTGATTTGTGCTGTTTTTATCTTCATTTTTCAATCGTCTTTTGCTGGAATATAGATTTTCAATTTTGCTACTAAAAAGAACAAGTGTTTTGTATATTTCTTCTACATAGATATAACAAATCATTAATTGTTAAGAATAGATCCATGCAGTCCAATACGCGCATGTGCCACTAAGGTAAATTCTTGAGTTGATGCGGAATCGTAGATCTGTGATTACCAAAGTTATAACAACATTCATGGATAATCTAGAATCTATGGGTGTTCCAAATTTTTATATATCAAATCAACATCGGAATTTAGATCAAAATAGAAACCTCGATTTTGAAAATTGTTGCTATTCGATGTATCGATATTTCGATGTGTTATACTAGTTCGATATTTCGCTTCCATATTTTATTTCGATAGTTCGATACAATATCTAAGTTCGATATATCATTTCAATAATCTGATTCGATGTTTCGATTCGGCATTTAGTTCGATATTTCAATTTTCATCAATTTCAAAATCAAACACTCCTACTAGAATCAATTATTGAACACTTTAAAAAAAAGACAAGAGACAAAACAAAAGAATGAAACAAATCGCAACAAACAACACCAATAACAATTATAACAGAAAATACAGTAATAAATCAATAGAAATAAATATTATCGGTCATTTATCCACGTTAATATTTGAACAGTTTACAACACTGAGTAAATATAACACAGTTTGAGGTCAAAAAAGAATAAATCACTTTTAAATTATAGGTAAGACTTCTTTTCTTTTCTTTTTTTAAGAAAAAAAAATAATGTTTATCTCATATTTCTTGTTTTTCTTGATTTTTTCCACTTCACTTTCTTGATTTTGTGGTGGTACCAATTTTTCGCGCGGTTTCCAGCATTTCCAAATGGTTAGACGTCATACAACAGGAAAAAAAAAAAAACTGAAGTTGGAGGAGAGAACTAGAAACAATTTGACCAAACAAGCCAGTATTTCATCCGAGAAATGTTATGCATCATTTATTTTCAAACCTACTTAACCGCAGAAATGCTTCGGTTTTTTATTATTATATTTCTCTTGTGGACGCTTTCCATCATTTTTGTTCTCTTTCTCTCTCACACACATTATTTTGTGGTGAGATATACTGATAGATATAAGTAGAAGCAGAAAATTTGTATGTATGGGGTAAAAATATATAATAATGGGGGTAAACAATGGGGGGAAAAAAAGGAATGACTGTCCTTTGACGCTGAGATAAATTGTGGGAAAATGTCCCAAAGACATCTGCAACAAAAATCAGTTTAAAAAATAAATAAAAGAGAAAAAGACATTTTTCTTTCATCCGTGGAGTTGATATCTTATGAGCTGATCACGAGGCGTGAAATGGTCACATCATCAGAAAGCCAACAGCAACGCCTTGTTTGAAATCACTGGTACTGGTTCGTTGATCACAACAATAACAACAACAACAATATGAACTGCATAAATTGAATTTCATTTCATGTGTGACATTGTTGTTTTTGCACTTATTCAAGAAAAATAAAAAATAATGCTCAAAATCCATATGTTTATGTGTTTATTTTCTATTTCTTTTAAATTGAATTGATTTATTTGTGGTCTTTAGGCATCTAAGGCTCAGGATGGGATAGGCGAGGGGAAAGGATGCTGAAAGAAGGTGATCAGAGTTCAATGTAACCATCCCAGCATTAGTTAGGATGGTCGACTGCAGGGATTGAACCCAGGATCTCTTGAAACAAATTTAAGATTTAATCAAATCTTAGCTCTCCAACAACCCCTCTCATATGAAATGAAAAGATAATTTTCTAGCTATATTTCAATATTTCAAAATCTATTTTACTAGTTCATAAGTTTTATATATGAAAATGCACTTTGTCTTCCAAACTGAATGTACAATAGCTCTGATTGACATTCAGAGCAACAGTGATTTTTGGATTCACACTTCAGAAGACTGGTGTTTGAAAGCTTAGTAAACAGAACGATCTCTCTAAAAGCTAGACGGCAGCATTAACTTCGTATATCTTTAAAGTATTTTTATCGTTGCACGAAATGGAAATGTTGCTCCTACAAATTTAAGCCTAAAGAGTTCAAACTTTCAGGGAAGAAAGTTCATAACTATTTGAAGAGTTCGATCCGTGCCGGTCTTTATTTTCATTTTTGTCCATTGTTGAAAGAGCTTCATTGTTATAGGTTTTGATATTTACAACAACAATCAAGTGATTTCAACAATGAACAAAAAGAAAATAAAGAGTGCATGCATTGAACTCTTGAAGTGGTTATGAACTTTCTTCTCGGAAAGTTTGAACTCCTTGAGCTTGAATTTGTAGGAGCAACATTGCAATTTCGTGCAACGATAAAAGTACATCAGTAGGCAGTACTGCCAGTCTGCCACCTAGTGTTAGAGATCGTCACTTTACACTAACTTTAAACTACTAATATTAAACTTTTTTTTGTTTTGTTTACGTAACCCCCAGCTATAGTTTCTGGGGTTACGCGGAAAATGTTGGTGCATAAATAATGTGGCACATAAAATACAATTTAGATCGGAATAAACGACATCTAAAAACAACGGATTTAATATGTTATTAAAAAAAATAAAAACAAAAAGATAATAGAACCATTAAGTAACAACAAAACCAACAAATAGTTCCGTGATACCCTTATGACGGATTTTCCTACTGAAAGGCTTCGATTAATGCTAGCTAAAAAACTAGTTTCTTTCTTTCTTTTTTTTTTTTTTGATGTGGAAACACTTGAGCTTACTTCTATTTTATTCCACAATTGCTTTTATTTATTTTGTTTCTAATCAAGCACAGATTTTGAACAGAATTCGTTCTTCTTGTTTTTTAAAACATCAGACACAGTATAAATATAATATACAAGAAATATATTTGCATTTTGAATAAATATATTTCCCTACTCGACCACATTATATTTGCCATTTTGAGGAGCAGTCTCTCTTTCAAAGTTCCATTTTGACTTTACCGATAATATTTTGGAATCACGCCAGTATAGCAAAAACAGATTTCAATATGGCGACTCCTCAAGAGAAACATCGGAAAAAAGGCGTTTCTTCTTAAGTATTCAGTATGTTGAAAATTGCAACTACTATTGGAGCTGGCTTCCTTAAAAAAAAAATCTTTTTTTTTTGTTTAATTTTGGATTCACTGTAGAGTCGTATTAAACTTTTTTTTTATATTATTGTCAACTGAAAATCGGATTTTGAACAAGAGAACCAAAAATCTTGTTCTGAAGTAAAAACTATATTATCGGCGCTTCAGTTGATTATACTAGAAAAAAAAACTTTAAAAAAGCGCTTAAAATAATTTAGCTGAATAGTTTTTTTTATTTGTAGCCTGAGCGTCCAGCGCCATCACGACAGCTGGTTTACCTTACAACCTCCTGTGAAGTAATTCCAGCTTTTTCATGTTTACAACTAAAAAAATGAAACAAATTGAAGGACATTTTCGCATTTCTAATAAAAAAATCAGTATCCATACACCAAATACATTATCTGGCCAAACACTATCTAGTCATAAGGTGTGATGACTATACCAAATTTGACAATTGTGCACTGTATAAAAACGATTTCTTAAAATTTTGCAAAAAAAAAAAAAAAATCTGTGCATCGAGAAACAATTTGTTAGATATCAGTATTCTAATTTCACGGAAAATCAGAGCATTCCAATTTGAAAATAAAATCACTGATCTAATTTCCGAACCAGTATGTTCTCATTGTAAGTTAAAATCAAAATGTTGATATCTCATTTCTAAGGAAATTGTTTTTCGGTGTACTCATAAGACCTTTTTTTTTTTCCTTCAATTTTAAGAAACCATTTTTTACTGTACGGTTATCACATAAAAATTCGAAGATCTAAGGCGTCTAATGTGACGTATGAACTCATCCTAAATAGCTTCAATCATCAGTAAGCAGTTTCTGCTTTCCTTCTTTTTATTTTTCGATTTTTGCTCATTATTTTGAACCTAGAACATTCATATTAAGAGGCGAATATGTTACCATTCACACGCAACGTTCAAAAGATATAATAAAATCTGATGAAAATCAAACTCTTTTACATCGATAAAGTTTCAAGACTACCATTTTTTTTCTTCTGCCGTGCAATAGAAAAGACGTTAAAAACTCGGTTCACGGGGGATTTCACACACAGAGATTTACTAGAAGCATTACTTCGAACTCTCTTCCGGATAGTTCTGATGGAGTACGCGAAAGAGACTAAGCGTTGCGTGTACAAGGACCACGGTTCGAGTACTAGTGTGAACAGTATTATTTCTTTTCTTATTTTTCATCTTCATTCCTTTAAAATATGTTCAAATGTTTTGTTTCACGTTGGTATATAGATGGTGTTTGTTAAAGTTTTTTTTTCTTTTTTGAATTTTACTTTTTTTGTTCTATTTCGAACATCCATATTATGTAAGTAACGTTCCTTATTACGGTTATTTAATGTTTGTTACTTAAGGAATGAAGCATAAATATAGCTGCCGTAACCGTGACTTGAACCCGAATCTCCAAGAACCCAGTCAATTAAAAGTCATCAAATGTAGTGGAGTGTCTTGACTTCATAACCAGCAAATGAGGAGATGGGAGAGAGTTGAAGTACAAGGAATACTCTACATACGCAAAGAATTGGCCGTGACGTGGTGGTGCAGTGCATACTGGGAGATCCGAGTTGGAGTCCCGGTGTCTGTCAATAATTTTGTGTTAATTTGAATATTTACCATATACACAATATTTTGTTGTGAAAAATAAGGTAATAACAACACGAATAGAACTTTACAAAACAGAATCTCGTTGTGAAACAAAATCTTTGCACATATACTAAGGAAAATGACAAAAAAAAAAAAAAAAAAAAAAAAAAATGGAAAGAGACTCTCCATTGTGAAACTCGAGAATTTGATCACCGTACCTTTAACACACAATACCGAGTCTCAACCTCCCTCTGCCCTGCCACGGAAGAGTGCTTATCTTTGTATCTTTCATGCGTGTGACGGTCTTAGGCCATAAGTGGTCCTTAAATGTAAGTAAAAACGGAATGAAGGATAGATTCAATACTGATCCAAAGTTTCGTTGGAAAAGTAAGACTATTTTCTGTCAAGAACTTTCAAATCAAGACGAATCAAACATAGTAACGGCAAAAGTAGTTTTATCTAAATAATAGGCCCTACGTTTTTAAGTTATCATTACTATTTGCTGCGAAGTATTTAAAAATACCTTTCATAGACCTATTGCAATAAGAATTAATGTATAAGAAATAACATGATAAAATCAAAAGAGCAGACAGATGCTTCCTCTAAAAGTGTCGTGCCATTTTAGCACAAAACAGTACAAGTATTCTCCTAAATAGCATGTAATAGATTACCCAGAGGCACAAGAAACACACACACATATACGCGTCTATAAGCAATTCATTCTTGTATTAAATAATGGGTAGATTACCCAATAGAACTCTTTTTCATCCAGAATGAGAACAGACACGCCAGTGGTTGGCTGGGTACAGATTGTATAGATGGAACCAAAAATAAAAATAAAAAAAGATTTATGAATACAACAGGCAACAAGCTTTCAAAAAACCGCATTAAGTTGTAGTATGGTATATAGACTACAATATTTAGAAGAAAAAAAAACTTTTTTTTTCTCCGTATGTTGGTGAAGGGAGGGGGCGCGTGCTTTTGTTAAAAGCGAATCTTATCCTTATTCAGGGGCTATTAAAAAACCAACAAGGAACAAGAGGGACCAAACCAACAAACTTCTGGAAGCTTCTCGTGTTTTAAAACAAACAATTTTACGACCCCACGTGGGACCTCTTAGAGGGATGTTTCCTTCTTTTTTTTCTTCTTAACATCATAAAATATTCTGCATTAAAAACGAGATAATAATAATAATAAAATAGTGGTGTTGGTTAAAAGCTCGGCTCGGATCATTGCTAACAAAAGAACAGCAGATGCGAAGAAAAGGGTCGAAGAAGAAGAAGAGAAAGAAGAAATTAAATACGAAGAAGAATGAGAGAAGGGAAAGTTAGCCAAGAGACTAAAAAAAAGAAGGGGTGGGGTGGGCCTCTCTTACCTCAACATGGTAATGAAGAACAGTTTTTCTGCAATTTGATTGGCTGAGTTGGAAAACAGGAAGACCATAATTTCTCATCTCTTATTCGTCTTTTAAAAATGTGTAGCGAATCGGCCAGGCCAGATTTCCCTCTTTCATAAGTCCTCCAGACGAGATAGGTACAAACCATTCTCCTTCTCCTTTATCTAACTCACAAATCTTTTTGTATATCTTGAAGAAACGCAATTCAGGCCAATCTGACGGAATGCTCAAGGC
The DNA here is from genome assembly GCA_022664845.1 of Lepisma saccharinum. Lineage (NCBI taxonomy): Eukaryota > Metazoa > Arthropoda > Insecta > Zygentoma > Lepismatidae > Lepisma > Lepisma saccharinum. Next base: position 181,507 of record JAGDQP010000031.1, read on the forward strand.
GAAAGGGAACGGAGGGGCATTTGTGATGGTAGTTATATTTAAATTTAGTGCTCAGTCTTTTCATAAGTACACATAATTTAGGTCCCCCTCTATTTTAGTTTTTTATTACATACATATTACCTTTTAAATGCAGCCATATAAGCGTCAGACGAAAGGTACTGTTTTGAGATAATAACTGCATTAAGGGATTTTTTACAGCTCCTTATGATTTTATTTCTATGCTTTATCATTGTTTTATCTCCGCTATATTCTTCTGCCTTTTAAGTCTGCATTGCTAAGAACATCTTAATATACACAAATGTAAAATTACTCATAAGTTCTTAAACCTTGCTTCAGTACAGTAGTCGCTAGGCTTTTTCGTTTATATCCAAGAGTAATGTTCTCATTAGTAATTTGACTCTATTATACTATATATTACAAGTAATTAACAAGATTTTAAATTATTACTTATGCTTTGTATCTGTATTCATTTCTTTTACGTTTTAAACTCTTCTATTGTATACTTGAAACGAAAGAAGACCCCCCCCCCTTTTTTTTGTTCTATGAATGCAAATCTTCCGTTATCTTGTTTTAAGGAAACAAATTGCTGGTATGTTAGCTTCATATTTACAATACATTATTTTAGTCCTATAGGTAATATTTTAAACTTAAATATATTTATGAGATTTCGGCAAGTATATGTCGTTTGCATTGCATAATGATAATTTCTCGTTATCATGTTTTACGGAAGTACGTAGAATACCTCATTTCTCCAAAATCGTAAACTAACATTTATATATAATAAATGCATAAAGTAACAAAAATTTAGGTAAATTTTACTTCAATCAGATAGTATATCAATTTTCTTGAAGATAATTTTTGTTTATACGTGCATTCTTACGAACGCAACCCAACTAAATATTTTCATAAGTTGTAGTTTAAACTTTTCCTCGTGGAAATGTTACAAATATTACTGACTCATTCTTCTTTTCCGTTTAGTTACGTATTTTTAGCAATTTTTTATTATTATTTTATAAAAAAAAATTTAAACAAAACTCAGAAAAATAATTAATTAAAATTGTGTTATTAACACATCATTCAGAAGATAGATAATTAAGAAAATTTGTTCCAAAGTTACCTATTTCCATTCGTCTACCATCTTGCGGAAGTTGTATAAATGTAAAAATGAACAATTCCAATTTTTTTTATTATTTATAGTCAAAGTTTTTGTTTTTTATGTCAATATTTAAAGATTTAAAAATTGAATTTAAAAAAAATGTATTTAATACATCTGATTTGGACTTCTTAATGTTGACCTCCGATTGTCCGAAATAGTACTAGGACTGTGCAACCGCACTTATAAACAGTAAGTACTTGATTGAATATTATTTAATACGCAATACTTTATTTAATTCTTCACGATAAGGTATTCTCCAGCTCGTGAAATCTATATTACCTTCGATAAGAAACTATTTTTAATGAGTGACCGAGGTTATTTTAATTTATCAAGAATATAATGGACAGCTGGTGTAAGAAAGGGGCAAAAATATGGACTATTTGAATTAATATTATAGAGATACTTACGTTTTGGAAAATAAGATATCCGTGTAACCTTCTCTATCTGATTAAACTTACCTGAAAAAATAAAGTGTAGAAATATTTTATTATTATGGTTGAAAATCAAATTATACACTAAAAATATTCCTTCAATTATAAAACTCTTTTGTTGACTTAGTTCTTTGAAAATATTTTTTCTTGATTTCCTTTCAAAAGTTTTGTATACGATTTCTTTACTGATAAGAATCATATTATTGAGGAGGAAATTTGACCAAAAATAAAACAACATGATAATTTAGAAATTACAATTATATTGTTGAAATGCTTTTAAAACTTTTGAACTATACACTTTCATCACACTGTTTTGAATAAATTCAAGAGCACTTTTTTAATAAATATTTGGAGATACATGTGGTATGCTCAGGGGAAAAAGGGTTTAAATTTTAAAAAAATGCTCTAAATTAGATACATTAAATTTTCTGCATGCCTCTGCAAGTGTATAAGTCAATACACAGTTGTAAAATTTGGAATTCAAATAGTTCAATTTTACAATTAAATATTTCACAAGTTAAAGACAAAAACGCGATCCGTTTTGTAAACTTTTATATTCTAAATTACTAGTGGCCTGAGCCAAAGTTGTCTAAAGGTCTTAAAATAAAATTCAAATTCTAAATTACTGCCTACTATTTACCCCAGCTAATTAGATTTAAGATTAAACTGTCTTTTCACCTGTATAATTCTTACATTCATTTATTAGGTGAAATAATAGAATTCTTAACAATTGCCATTAAAAACTATACTAACACATTTTCACATTGATGAAAATATCGTAAAATTAGTTCTAGGATCCAAGCTTTTGAAAGTTCAAAGTGATACTTCATTCACCAAAGCGAATTTTCTGATATCCTGAATACATCGGCAACCAACCATTAAGTCCTGTACTGCTGTACAGCAGTATAACAAGGATACTTTTCAATAGATTTACCTATTTTCATTTTATTTTACTGTTTTATAGATGGCGTTTCTATGGACATCCTATTGAACTATCTTAAAACATACTGTAAACAAAAGTGCCCAAAAGAAAGAGAAATACACTTTTTTTAAGAAGAACTTTTCCTTGAATTCACTGATTGCGATAACCCCTATATCGTTATGCAACCCGTACATCACATTATTTTGTTTAAGTTCCGAGTAAGAAAGTCTTTGATACCTTCAAATAAAGTTGCAAATGAAAATTTAAGGTTTCTTCAGCTGGATTTACTTTCCACACCTGTAACATATTTAGTTGATAAATTCTCTTAACTATTGCGCTCATTAGTCTTATCTTAAGAGCATTTTCAAAGTCGATTTATTACTTGGGAGCTATTTTGTAATACATTAACAAGCCCTGCATTGTATTCTAAGACAAATCACTCACTAAAAAAGAATAATGTAATTTGTCAAGCACATTAATAAGCCTAATTAAGAAACAATACTACAGAAAAAAAATGTTAATTGAAAACTAAACTTGACACAATTTTTGTTTTCTGAACAAGTTTTCGAAAGAAGCTGACAGGTGTGAACAAGGTGGAAGTGTGTGTAGTTATTGCTCAAACGCCTAAAAGAAAAGACGATTCGCCACTGTTTCGAAAGAAAGAAAAAAAGTTATCGTGTTTATTACGGATTGGATCCACACAAAACAGATCTTTAAGTCATCGGACATATCAAGAAATAATTACATGTTTTATACCCTAAGCCCGAAACTGGGTAGAAAGTTCATTTCAGTGGTTGTTATAAAGTTTGATAAACCAGTTTGATGTGCAGGTGCTATGAGTTTCTTTTTCACAAAGAAGATTCTGCATTTCTTGTGATTATCGTACACATATGTATTAATTTCAACTTCAGGGCAACACACAAAAAGGTAAGTAGTGTCTAAAGTACTATTATAATTTGCAAGTTACTATTAGATTTGTATCTATCTATCCATGAAGTTGTAATTATCAGAGTAATGATAAAGGATATTGAATTGTTTTGCTGGAGAATTGGAAATAAAGGCAGGAGGAAATTTCTTGTTGTGGTTAAGATGTTTTTTACATTTGCATATAATAAACATGACGCCTGTGTCCTGAAGCAAGTTTATCGAAAACTAGGCAAAATGAACACGTGATCATTTGCTATAACCTTCTATCGGATGGAGATGTTGTTAATATTCTAAGAATATTCCAAATAACAATGTTCAATTTATCAATATCGAAGATCGAACCTAGGATTCCTGACGACCAAGAACAGTCAAAATTTATTCATTTTTTTTCATACCACAAATTTGATGTTCGTTTAATACTTTGTATAATTATAGCTACTTGCTGTCTATGCTAATGCTGGATTATTTAACATATACAATTCTATATTTTTACATATTTTTTACAAGTACAATTTTAAGAAATAAAAATTTACAGTGCGTAACAAATTAGAATTTTAAAGATAGTATTCTTCCTTGAATTTTGCTTATTAAGACATATAGAATAAATTCCTTCCTATTAATGAGGATAGAGTTGAGAATTACGGTTGTTTTTATAGGAATGAATTAGAATAAGTTGGAAAATAAGAATTTTAAAATTTCTTATTAATCCCTGAGCATTTTACTGACAAGTGGAATTTCGAAGAAAGGTTATATTCAATACTCGCACCATATTTATATTTATTTTAATAATAAATGTAGTTAACTTTACTTGTTATCAGTAACTATAGATAATCATCCGCTGTTTGATAAATGGTATATTTTTTCTTGTTTTCTCTAACTTGATGTTACTGTTATTAATCATTATTTTAAATAATTTCCTACTTTCCTTAGTAATTTTAATGAATAATTTATTGGGGTTAACAATAACAATGTGTACTTAACCTAACTTAAATTTAATTAGCCTGAAGTAACTTCTCTAAGTAAATATACTAAATGATTGTTACACTTAGCATTAACAAGTTCGATTAACAACTAAACTAAATGAATCTTAACCTAAGCTCATCTAAGCTAATTTAGCATTAATCTGACCTAAAACCGACCGTAACCTAATCCAGTCTTAACCCAATTAATGGAAGCAATTTGCTATTAACCTAATCTAACCCAACCTTACCTAATATAGGTCTAAAATTATAATATTAACAATTTTATCTATAAAATAATTTTTCATATTAGTAATATTTGTTTTCATAGAAGAAGTAATTTCAATGTCTTAAAAAAACAAAAAAAGAATCATTTTTATATTTCAAGGTAAAATCAGCAGATGAGCTTACAATGAATACCTTTGTCAACGAATCTTGGTTATTACGTGGTTACTTTTACTATTTATCACTTTTATCACTGATATTCGCGACTGTGAATTATAATTGACAATTAACCACAATTACTGTGACATAAACATATAAAATTTATAAATAATTTATGCATTATTTTTCTACTATTATTATTATTGTTATCTTTTCATGCTTATAGCAATTTGTTAATAACATTAAATTATATTAGGGAAAATTTACAATCAAATTTTATAAACACTATAAAGCTTTATTACATCTTAAATCCCCAGTATAAATGAATAATCAATGGTATCAAACACTTCATAAGAGACCCGATAGAGGGTAGTGCCACATTACACAACTACATAATACGACAACTTTTGTCACACATATATTAGTAAAGCATATGCAAGGTAATTTAATAACAAAAATTATGCTTTTACTTTTAGTTTAATAACAAAAAAAGAAATAAAAAATGATAATCTAAAAAAAATTAAGATTTAAAATCAGCTACTATTACAATTAATGTTAATGTGAGTCTATATTAAAAAAGAACAAAGGAAAATTATTAAAAATAGAACAAATGAGAGCTGTGAAGTAGACTATCGAGTATCACTTTCATGTAAATGTGACATCTACCGGTATTTGCTTTATTCAGTTACTCAAAATAAACGACAGATAATCTTGAATGATTAATATTTTATATACTGAAAATCTCTGACACAAGGAAAAACTGTTCCTATATTTTAAACTTCAAAATACGCATGTTATGCTAACAATTGCCTATATACATCACAATGCCAAGATAGAATATAAAATAACTAATTTAATCCCATTTATCTTAATGTATTGGATATTTTAGAATCTTTCTATTAACAAAAGAATGTCTGGATTTTGCATCGTTTCCACTAAAAATAAAAGAACATTTCTTAAAATGTTGGTTCGATATTTTTGAAATTATCTAATACCAGTATTCAGGAATTTGCTATAACCTTCCACACCATATAACCAATCTATCTTATAAAACCAATATAAGCCAGAATAAGTGACTTCTCGAAATAATCGGAATTCACCTTTCTTTTGTTGTTGTTGCTTTTGTGTTGTCGCTAATCTAAAATGGCTTTTGAGGTATAGAATACTTTGGAGTTTTCTTTTAGTAATAAAATTAGTAGTACCTACATGTCATTTTTAAAGGACTTTTTGTATTTTCCTCAAAGCTGGATGCAAGGGCGCCAATCCCGAGAGGATTTGGGGGCCAGCCCCCACAAGATTGAAGTTGTCCCCCCTAATGGGGAGGCCAAATGGTAAGTTGAAGTCGGTTCTCCTATTTCTACAGTACACGGTAAATCGTTTTCCCTTTTTATAAAGCTTATCTCCCTTTGGAAAATCTATTTCGTTGATAAATACCTCCCTAAAACTCGTGTGCTACAGTACCTATATCAAGTACATCACATATAATCCCCCTCCACTGGCTAAAGGAGTTAATTCGTGCATTGCTTGTGTTGTTTCTGCAGTTTCGTGCATAAAATCGATAAAGATCATTTAGGAAAAGAAGAAAAGAAAAATGAAAACGTCACTTTCTGTCGTTTAAGGATCATTCATCGTGATTTTGTCATATACAAACATAATTTAAGAAAAATTAAAACATACAAGAAAAATCAGCTACAAGAAGAATTCACACAAAAGTAGGAGTAGACTTGCCTAGGAAATATATCCTTCAAACTGCTGTTTGGATGCAATTATTGTTTACCGTTAATACCGTAATTCTGAGTTTCTAATACAACATATAAATAGGGAAACTATATACAGCGGGTAAGAAAAGTATTTGCACAAGTTCAACAAAGAGGAAAAACAGACTGTACCACACGTAAAACATGGACCATTTCGAAATCTCTTGCCCTTTTATGATAATTTGGATGCCTTAGATAGAATACTATAGAAATAACTACCACTCGATACATGTGGAAGGTAACAGGCAACCAAAGAGTGACGACTACGTAAATGCAACGCAAAAAAAAAAAAAAAAAAGTCTCATTTGGACAACCGAATTCTACTCTCGAAATAAATGTTCTAGGTATCCTTTTGTGTACAAGAGCAGTCTACTTAATGTATTGAAGCAATCCACACGGTGTCAGGCAAGCCAAGCTTGTTGAAAAGTCATACTTTACCGTTGGATACGGTATTGGGGAATAGAATCCGTTCTGGTCAACCAAGAAAACTAACTGCCCGGAATTGAACATACATTCTTAATTCTGTGAACAAAACTCAAAGAATTAATGCTAAAGATTTGGCTACTTCACTCGCCTAGAATATGTAAGTTAATGTTACACCATAAACAATCCAAAATTCATTGAAAAAGTTGGGATTTAGAAGATGTATATCCAGGTTATGAATACCGTCCACTTCATTAGTAATTACACAACCCTTAATCATAACAGACCCTCCAACATTTTTACCAGTTGAAGCAATGTTCTGCTTTCTGTAATGTTCATTCTTATTTCGCCACACCTCCTGATATCCATCACTACAATAGAAGTTTATCTTCGTCTCATTCTAAAAAAAATGCTTTTCCAAAATTCCAGGCACTCATATTGATATTTCTCGGAAAATTAGAATTTCTTCTTCCTGCTTTCTTCTCATATATGTGTTTCGTTTCTTGCTACACATCTTCTGAATCCCATTTTTTTGGTCACATCTACACATCTGTAACATTAACTTGCATATGCTAGACAAGTGAAGTAGCCAAATCCTTCGCACTAATTCTTTGAGTTTTGTTCACAGAATGAAGAATGTAGGTTTCCTTCCAGGCAGTTAGTTTCCTTAGTTGACCGGAACGCATACCCAATAATTAATCTGTTTTATGTTTCTTTATGATGTATCCAACGGTAGAGGATGGCTTTCCAACAAGCTTGGCTATATCTCAGTACCTTTTATCTTCCGCACGTAATTTGAAATTAAAGTGAATTGTTTCCCATGCTGCTATTTTATGCCTGACACGGTGTGGATTGCTTCAATACACTACGTAGACTGCTCTTGTACATAAAAGAATACCTAAAACATTTCTTTCGAGAGTGGTATGGGGTTGTCCAAATACTTTTTTTTTTGCGATGAATTTACGTAGTTGTCACTCTTTAGTTGCTTGTTACTTTACAGGTGTATCTAGTAGTAGTTATTTCTATAGTATTCTATCTAAGGTATCCAAATTATCATAAAAGGGCAAGAGATTTCGAAATGGTCCACGTTTTGCGTGTGATATATCTGTTTTCCCTGTTTGTTTAACTTGTCCAAATAATTTTTCTCTCTCTGTTGTTGAGACAGAAGCTTCTTGAGCCATGCCTGTCAAGATCAAGAACCGAGAATTAAAAGAAGAAAACCAACATTTGTCCAATAAAGCAGCAGCGCGGCAGAAGGGTAAGCCGGACAGAAAGAGAACCGCATTTGGGAAAGCTAAGTAACTCCTCTGCATAGACTAACCCTTATCTGGGAACAAAACACATAATTATCTGAATAGGAGCCCCCAAAGTTACACAGATATCAGGGCCCTTGGCTGGATGCATAGTCCAGATTTGTATGATGGAACTATACGTCTGGAATACCATTACATAAGAACATGCTCTTATAACTTTCGAATTGTCGTCCTCGCTTCATCTTTATATTTTTTTCTCAGTATAGTATTCCTTTGTAACTTTTTGCATAAAGTTTGACAAAAAAAAAAACATATACACAAAAATGGTGCTCAAACGCTGGCAAGCACTGCCTCTATTTCATTACCTTTCGTGGTTAGACTAAAACCCTGGAGCAAGCCAATATTTCGACCGACAGAAATATATTTACGCCGGAATCTTTTAAAGGGAAACTAATTTTGGTAAAGAAAAAAATTGCTCTAATACAGATTAATATACACGTGCACGTGACAAAGGTTTGGAATGGATGAAAACTTCCATGTGGAACTAAATAGCACATATTTCATGACGCAATTTTCAACAAAGTCTCAACTTTCCGTGTGGTCCGCGCATCAATTTGAATTGCATTCTCTTCCACACTCTATATACAAGAAGAAAGGGGGTGATTGTCTGTGTGTGTGTATGATGTTGTTGTTCTAGAAGAGTATATGTTGTGTTTCTGTAGCATAATGTTTGTATGTATGTGTGTGTGTGGTCCCCAAAGCGAAATTGTCCTGCTTGCCACCTGGCCCATTCTTTTCTCTCTCTACCCTGTGGTTACGCCGCTGATCGACAGATAGCGTTGTCTGTCTTCAGTAAACGTGATAGCCACTACTTTAAAAAAAAAAGACTGCTATAAGCAATACGTATCAAAATTACACGTCCCTTACGGTCAAAGTGGGGGCTATTTAACCATCTAAAAGTGTTAGGTCGTTTCGGATATTACAATAATTTTCTTCTGAAACTGCCTTCTTAATTCCGTGTTTCACATTATATTTGTGTGAGTGTGTGTGTTAAGACCTTTGATTCTTTATTCAAGAAAAGGTAAAAAAAAAAGTGTCCGCGGGGTAACAGAAAAATATTAGATAGGACCTTGTCCTGATGTTTCTGAAAGTGTGAAAATTTAAGTTGTACAAGTATTTAGAGCTTTTCATATTCCACAAAGAACATGTTCCCTTATCTTCGCTTACAAAGACAAAGTGCACAGCTGTTACGTATGTTCTATATCCTATGCTGTTTTGAGGAACAAGAATGAACGGTACAAGAAAAACTTCTTTATTACTGTTTGTAAAATAAATATTCGTTTCTTTGAATAAAGTATTATTTTCGGGCGTTGTAAAAAGATAATTTTATTTATTATAATATTTTATTCTCTTGAAAACTTTGCTTGTATTGTTGCATTATGCGTAGTTCTGTTTAAAAGGTATAATTGACTATTAATATTAGTTACATGGTCGCACAGAGTATGTATGGTAATCTAAAGACACATGCAATGGAATAACTGTATATGTTTATGCATCCAAATTTTGATAGGATTGAACATAAAAGAAATTTTCGTAGTTATATTCCAGGAAACATGTCTGCACTGGAGAATAATAAATTTCGAATCCAATTTACGTATGTACATTAATAAAAAATCATTTGCTTGAAAGATATATCGAGATAATTTAGGATACATCGAGTAACTTTGGACATGTCCTAGTATTAAATCAGAATCTTTAGAACCAACATAAATGTGCTACAAGACAAATTTAGACCTATTAAACCCCATTTTCCGTAGCCAAAAAGCTTTGTATTCCAAATTAACACATTTGACGGTACATTTATCTTTGAAATTTTTGTCTTACAATAAGTAAATAACTTTGTCTTATTTAATAGTAAAAAAAAAAGAGGTAAAACTATCTCCTGTGCGATACGGTAGGTAGCGCTCCACATTTTCTTGACATACGGTACTAATTGAGGTGGTGGGGTTAGTCCCACGCTCGACCGCCTTTACCTTCCCATGGTGCCCAGGAGTACGAAGGACACTCCGGTACTCAATTTGATAGGAGGATGAGTGCACCTCAGAGCGCCAGGCTTGGGAACACTGCGAGAAAAGTCTCGAGTGTCCTGGCCGGGATTTGAGCCCGGGCCGCCCGAGACACTTTACCGTCTGAGCCACGGCGACTCATCTTATTTAATAGTAGCAAGTATCGTTAGTAACATGGTGTTAATCAGTAATAATAAAGATAAAAAATTCGTTAGGTTTGGTGAAGTGTAAATCGAAATTGAAGCGTAGAGGGAAAGAAGGGAAAATGCGCACTAAAAAAGAATGAGTTTACACTCGTGACAAGCGCTACACAATGACAGCTAACTGCTCAAAAAGTTGCAATCCAAAGGCTCAGGAAAAAAAAATCACAAAGTTATAGCGGTTTCAAGAAGATGGAATACACTGGAGTAAATAGGAGAGATGGACTTTAAAATGTGCTTTTACAAGAAATCCCCTTTGATGCGCATTTTTAATTTTTTTTCCCCTGAACGCTTCAATTATTGAAGTTGAATGATTTACTAATTAAACCACTCTAAAACTCCAATCTGGTTCTATGAGCAAAAGTGATATTAGGAAAGTACGAAAAATTTAACAGGGAAAAAAAAAATATTAACTGTCTTGAAAACTGCACGGAAAACAGAAATATATGTTTACAATCTTTGTTAAAGACGGCATAAAAGTAATACAACTTACAAACCTTAATAAAAAAAGACTTTAAAGACGGTAAACTTATTATTATTTTTCATTTAGTGCATTTAAAAACACACACACTCTAAAAGCAAAGCAACACATTTTATAAAAGAGAAAAAAATTGAATGGCTTGAATTTCACCTTTATCTAATCAGCCCCTGCCAAATATGCAGCCCAAACAACATGACTGCAAAATAGGTTGCATAGTGTACAGCATTTATATAAATTGGTCAATTCTTGAATAATTGTTATTAACGACCTAAACGAACTTGTAAACTACTAAGGATGGGAACTACAATTTAACGTGGGCTCCTAACTACTTACCGGGAATTGAACACGGGATCCCTTGGTTAAAAGGCAGCGAGCGTTATCACTCACCCACCGGGGACACTATACAAGTTGGTGCATCCATTTTGGATACAGGGATTCTGTCAGAATTTCTACTTTGTGGGGCGTAGAGCCAAAATTAGGGGTGTTAGCAGGGTTTAAATAGACTTTTTGCAGTTTCTATGGATTTTTAACTATAAAAAAATTTAAATTCGTTGTGTTCGAGAATTTGGGGGGTTAAAAAAAACTTACAATCGCCCCTTTCATTTGAGTTTTGGCAAAAAAAAAAACTGTATGGAAAAGAACTTTTTATCTTATTTCGCTGTGCACAACCACGTTCCAAAATTTATCCCCATAATTTAAGAACCACCCTGTATATAAGATTTACCACTAGCTTTGATTTGTACAAATCCTTATTACAATTCCAAGGTTATCTACCGTTAAAGTGGTTGGTAGTGAGAGCCAAAGATGACAAAGACTATTAAAAGGCCAAGCAGGATACAGTAGTAGCAAGAAGAAAAAAATAAACGTTTAAGCTTGTACTGTAATGGATTACTGAAACAAACCTTGACCCTTTTATACATAAAGCAGTAACAATTGACACAACAATTCTTTGATAGACAATATTGTAACCCTCGTTAACATTTGACATACGATTACTTGCAATTTTTTTCTTCTTTCGCTGTATAGCTTTAAAATGTACAGAAAGACAGCGACTACAAGAAGAACTGTTTACAAAAAGAAACATTTAATACAGGAAAGACGCTGGGAACAGAAAAAAAGAATAAATGCTGGACACGACAATAAAATCTAAAAGAATAATAATAAACCAAAAGGGAGAAATGGAAGACCTTGATTCGCTAATGGCTTGGTAAAACGAGAGTCTTACCTTCGTCTAATCTTTTTGAGTATTTAATATATTGAAAACTTCTTACACGTTATGGGGATTGGTGTATGTATACATATGCTGTTTGGTTGTAATAAAATGTTCTATCTATTACTCACGATGTGTGCTGTGCATTGTATAAAAGCCTGCATTTCCATTTGTAACTGGAAGATGGCCATGCATAAGCCGGCAGCTTCAAAAGAGCACGCCATAATTTTTAACCTTTTTTACCATCGGCAAACATTGAATTCTTCTTTTGATGTATGCCGAGAAAATAATCCCCATCTCTTTTCACACTCATTCACATACTCATCCGTATGTGTGTGTTTCTATTGCATGTACTGGTATGTTTGGCTCCTTTCCACGCAAGAAGCTTTTCACTAACAGAGCTAATTGTATTAATACAACAATCATATCATTTCAATTAACAATTAAATTATTATCATCTTTTAAACTTCTCAATAATATAATGTCATGCATTATTTCCTTTCATTTTAATAGCTACTTTTTTTATTTTTTATTTCCTAGGCACAGCCTAGTCGCCTTTAGAAGCTTACGCCCTTTATTTGGGAAGCGGTGTTTGGTATAATCGGAGTATATGGATTGTGTATGGTTTAGGGGAGACCACATAAAATTTATTCTTTATTAATAATATTCAATTTTGAATACCGAAACCCAAGATGGCGGCAGTGTGAACTTAATTTTAAAATATCTTATTTTTGGTGAAATTCAATATTTGGCAGAGTTCCGAAAGTCGCAGAATTTGATTGTGAAATAAAACTTCCAATTACGAAGCCGAATATGAAGTTTGCTTCCTTGAGGGTCAACTTGCTTTTTATCATTACCTTCCGGGCATCATCATCAGCAGCATTATTATTATCATTGCAATTTTCAAAAGCTAAGTTACCTGATTTTTTCCCCTTCACATTTGCTTAAAAAATATCCTCCTTAATCGAGAGCTTGTTACTCGGCTTTGGTGTGAGAATTTTCCGATGCAAGTTGTTAATTTCGGTGTTGATCCAATGTCATGATGCAAGACGCTGGGCTACTTAAGTTTAAAAGTAGCAAACTCAGGTCTCGGAAGACATGTGAAAGAAAAGGTGATGCAGGGCTTTACACCGTGATGTTACTCTTCAAACGAAAGTCGCCTGATAAACTCTATACAAGGCTTGATTTGGGTTATGGAATCTATTTTTGTATTTAAAGATTCCTAAACATCTGAAAAAATAAATTTCATTTATTATTCCTGTATATTTAACTGAGAAGGTATAAATGTGTGGAAACCCGTTCATCATTTACACGAAAATGAGCTTTGAAGAACGAGATCCTTAGAGAGCACGTCTGGAATGTAATGTATTTAGAATTTGTTCCAATCCTTATTTACACAAAGGAAACTATTGTGGAAGCCCAAATACAATATGCAAAATACATAATTTAAATGTTTAAAAATAATAAAGAAATGGAACTAAGAAAAATATAATTTAACAACACTTAATTAAGATAATAAAAACTAGTGATTGTGCTGTAAAAACTTTATTATAGTAACAAATTATAGGTTGTTCATCCCAGAGGACGTTACACAAGCTTAGTTGTGTAATGAAGAAGGGATATCTCACCCGTATTGCATTTCTAGGTAAGCATTGATTCTCAAACTATTTTCTCTTCTTTTTCCTAGAGTTTTCTTTCTTTCTTTTTTCCTTTCATTCTTCTTTCCTCTCTTTCATACACGGGTTTTCTTATTTTCGCCTGTTCTTCCATCAATTCTGTATTATTTCCTTTGTTCATTCATTCTTCCCTCCTTCATTCTCTTCTTTCATGCATTCATTCATTCATCCTTTCCTTTGTTTCTGTTCTTTTTTATTTTCTCGAAGTCTCTATTTCTTTCCTTTCTTCTCATTCATTCATTCTTTCATTACTTCAATTCCTTTATTTCGATCCTTTATTCATTATTCCTTCCATCCTTCATTATTTGCTTAATTTATTCGTTCTTCCTTCCTTCCTTTCATTCCTTCTCTGTTTAATTTATTCCTTTCTTCTTATTCGTTCTTTCTTCGTCCATTTCTTTCTTCTCTCACTCCTCCTTCCTTTCCTTTATTAATTCATTCTTCATTCCTTTCATTCATTTATTATTCCTGTCATTCATTCATTTACTTTCTTTCTACCATTCTATGATTTGTTTATTCATTCTTCCTTCCTTCATTCACATTTTCTGTAAATCATTCCTTCTTTCTTCCTATTTTTCATTCATTCTTCCTTACTATCATTCTTTCTCTCTCTCTTACTTCATTCATATTTTTCTTGCTTGCTTCCTTTAATTCACACGTTTTTTCTATTGTGTTTTTAGAAAGTACTTTTTTAACAATTAACCCTTTGATTATATTCGCAAACTACGAGTGTGAAAATTTTTGCTGAGCAGTTCTATATTAAAAAGAAAATATGCTGATTTCTGGGGTGTAAACTTTGAATAGCTATATATTAATAAAGAAAAGAGGCGGTGGGAAGAACATTTTGACTCCTTCTCTTCTATATTTATTCTCCTCTTTACATAACCATTCTAGAAGTTATAGAAACAAATCAAGCCAATAAATAAATAAATTCGTGAAGAAATTCAGTCGGCATTTTTCGTTTTCTTTAAATATATAAACTATGTTTCAAAATCCTTTTCTCCTATTCTCGTTGACCATATCGTGAAAAGAACACATTACCTTAAAAGACTGAAAAATAGGAGAAGAAAAAAAAGTTGAATGACAGTAATATGGCATGCCAAACACAAAACTTTTTCAAAAGATTTTCTTTCCATTATTTTGTTTTTTGTTGGTCACAAATCGACAAAAAAAAAAAAGGTCCAATTCTCGGTTCCTTGAAACCTACTTCACAGTCTTTTCCTATTATATTATACTTTAAGAAAAAAATGAAATAAAAAAGGATTCAACTGGCTCTTTCCAAATCGAACAGACACGTATCTTGTCACTTCAAACTTCTCTCAAGTACCAGAACGATTTCTGGTGGGCGATTTTTTTTTCTTGTGTATATATCTTTGAAACGTAGAAAACACGATGAGAATGCAGTCAGCTGTTTCCGAGCTATTTCCGCCCCTTAAATACAGTCAAACTACTTCTCGATCTTCCCCATTTTTCCTCTTTGATATCTTTTCAAAGAAATTTAATTTAATTTTTGCACGACAGCTATAACCCTCTCTTTTCCCCCATCCTCATCACTCCAATCTTCAATCAAAACTTTTCGACCCCAACATTTTTTTTTTGTACTTCGTTAAAAGAAAAAAATAAGAGGCTTCGCTCTCTTTCTTTCGACAATTTCTGACAGACTGTGCCACCCGTCTGTCAGAGGGACAATTTAGTTATTATATGAACAACTTATTAGTAACAGTGGTGCCATCTGGTTTCCAATGATGTTAAGAACACGCAAACAATTAAAATTTAGGTTTTAAGCTGCTCATAATTGTTTATAAGATTATGACCATAACTGGATTTGTGTATTTATTTAGTTTTAATATCACGGGTCAACGAGATTTTGTTCCAGTAATTTTCTGTAAGTAAGATTTTAAAATACTTATTACGCTAATTGCGAAAAAGTCAAAATCGTGTGGCTTATTCACGAAGGCAGAATGAGAGAAAAAAAATCGACAGCTATTTGGGATCAGTAATGCAAAATTAATGTTAATTAATCAACAACATTGACACTTAAATAGAAGGGCGGAAATTTTTCACTCTTTTTTCGATGAAAAATGTGAGTTTCCTCGAAAGTTATTGAATTTCGATCGAAAAGAGTGGTTTTCAACAAAACAGTCTCGCTTTGGATAGAAAAAATGTGATCATTTTAGTTGGGATTCCGATTCTTTGCGGATGTTATTTATTCTTCAAACTTGAAAAGTTTTTTTATTTCATAATTTTAGAGTGCTTCACAATACATCGTAGGTACTAGTCAAGTTAGCTTTCCACCATTTGTTACTACGAATGAACTCTGCTGTGAAGTTAACCGTATTTAATTAAAAATGACAACAGAAGGACTGATAACTTTTCTCAATAACAAAATTATTCCAGAAGACATCAGGAGTTAGATATGTAAAAGAAATCATTGAACGTTGTTCTCAAATATCTCACGGGACGAAAGATACTTTTTCAAAGGCGTTCTCTTCCAGTTGCCTAGCTGGTATAGGGGATAAAGCGTTCGATTGCTGGCTAGAAGAAAGTAGGTTCGATTCCAACCGAGCTGAATTTAATTTTATCTTTTTTCATTCATAAGAACATTACTTTTCTTTCTTACTTCTTTGGAATAAATGTTCCCTTTTGCTTCAATTTACGGTTTTAATATTTTATTGCGTTATGAAAAGATGAAGATTTCATCTCAATGCATGGAAAGTCATCTAATTTTTTTTTTTTTTTTTTTTTGCATTCTCATCGAAAGGAGTTACCATAGATTCCATCTGTTTTCGATTTGAAATTTATCATTTTTTCTGCGATGAAAATTCTTCTTTCCGCTCTCGTGAGATGAAATAACCCATTCAATTCGAGCGGAATTCCGCTTTTAAAAATTAAATGTGTTTCTTCTCTCTATTTAAGACACTGGAGCAAAATTCCCACGAAACATTGCACAGAAGTCGGACTCAAATTTGATTTTCAACTCTGTTTTTATTGTCTTTCCAACAGAGAAAGAAGATATGTATATTTTCTCTTGTTAGGTAATCTTTGTATTTTGGGCAATTTTAGTAACTAATGACTTCGACCCGTCTCGATTGTGTTAAGTTTCTAAAATAAACAAACATCCATGTTCGAGCCGCTATTCAAACTTAGAACCTTAGAGACGCTAGCCTGACGTTTTAGAGGCAATTTTTTCCTCTTCTTTCTTAGTAAATTAAATTAGATATGACTGACCAAAGAGATTTCTTTTCGTTAGTGATGGGGGAATATTTTTTTTCAAAATCACTTAAGACATAATATAAAATATAATAACACTTTTGTTATTATGTGGGTCATTAAGTACTCTAACCAAACACCGGAAGTGGAAATGATAGTCGGAAATTGTCCGACCCTTTCTATATAGGAAGTACAAATAACAGTTCCGTACATAGCCTTCTTTTGTTTTTATTTAATACTTGTTATTAACAAGTAGATTCTATTCTTATGTGTCTGTGTATATCTTTTATGTGTTTCCGACACGTAGGCTGTGTACGATGTAACCTGTATGAAGAAGAGTAGGTGGCCGCACCAAAAGAGGGCGCCATCACTCATCAAGTTTGCTTTGGTCTTAACGTCTGCATTTTCAGAGAGGGTCAAGTACTCTCCGTGTATTGTTTTCCCAGATATTTCTGTTCCTTCTTCTCTATATGTGTTTGTATTTTAAGTATTGTATTATTTCAAGTGCGAGATTGTTGCTTAATGCTTTGTTCTTTTGTTTGTTGCGAATTAAAAATCTTCTTCACTGAAGAATAAAAAGACAGTTGCGAATCATCAACAAAACCAGAAAACAAATTTACATGATTGGCATGTTTGTGCAGACGAAACAAACAAGCATTAAAAACGCATTACTGTTAACATTTCTTGTGTTGTAAAAGGGATTCCTTGTAAACATGAGCAAACTATTGTATTATAAATATTTATGACCGTCCTACCTACCTTCCTGGCAAATAACTATATTAGTTTGGCTATAAAATCTTAATTGTTGTTACAGAGCGCGTCGAATTACGAGTAAAGTATAATTCGTGTTTGTCCTCGGGCAACATCTTTACTCTTTACTGCTTCTGTTTGTATTGTTTGCACATAAGTCTGAAATTTATACATAAATTAAGTAAAATGATATGAAAGTTAAAGTCGAAGTCGTCAAAGTCGAAAGTCGAATGTGATGTCAACTAAAAGCAATGTATATCAAATCATCAAGTTACCTAAATCATCTAAGTCAAACAGTTTCACCAACTAACTAACAACTTGACTTCATCAGACACACTTTGATGTATTTTATTTATAAGACCGTATTTTATTTTATCTAATATTGACTATTATAAATCATACAGGTCAAACATAAACTTGTCTAATTTAATTAAGTTGAACCTATTGCCACCCACATCGATTCCAAAGTCCCTAAAATCTTGGAAAACCTAAAATTTTAAAAATCGCCTACGTTGAATGTGAATGATGTTTAAATTGATTCACAAAGCTATTTATGTCTTCGAAGTTGAACCTTAAACTACTTCTAAGTCGAACTGAAAGTTTCTTGAATCAATTTACTCGAGCTCAATGTTATAACTAGAATCTTAGCTCCTTAAGACGCCAAGATAAATTTGAAATCCTCTATTTTTGGTTACAATTGAATTTGAAATTGACTTTTTATTTACTTTCAATCAGTTATAGCTTGTTCAATTCTATTAATTTATGACCAATAGTTACGGTTTGAATATCATGCGTAAAGGAACCCATGATCACATCTACATTTTTTAATAGGGTAACCCCGGTATATTTCGATCAGAAAGCGTTATAGGGATCAGAAGAAATAGCAGGTCAATACTATTATGAGATGGAAGATTCCGCTCCCACCCTACCCCACCCCAAATGGTACTCCAGTCAAGAGAGTGAAGACCGGAAAAAAAATCTCGCAAATCGTGATCGTATTGACCTGTTCTCTGGCCCCTGATCGAGCTCTTGATTGAAATAGATGCATGCTACCGTATTTAAAGAATTCGCATTTAATAAGCAAGAAACTGAATTTCAGTCAAGTAATGAGCGTAACAGCGATTACCACAGCATTTAACATCGGAAATTCGTGGAAAAGGACTATTTCTTACCACGATTGATGAAGATAATAAGAATCGGTGTTCTGCCTGCTTATTAATATTATTATTATTGGTAGTATAGTAGTAGTAGTAGTACTATAACAAGAATAGAGCCATCTCTAACTACGTACTTAATTTATGTATCTATTTAAATATAAATCTTTTACATTTCGTTATCAAGTAGCAGGTGTAAGTAGACTTTGATCAGTGTAATTACATCATTCCTTGTTAATTACAATTGTATATTAATACTGTTTGATGAAATGTTATAATTAAGTTGTCACTTTTTTTTTCTTGAAATATGAGTTGTTTTAATGTCAGCTGCTTCTTTGCGAACGGTTTTATTCCCTAGCGGCAATGATGAATGGACATAAACCTCCTTGACCGTATCATCATTACTGCCGAGGAAGTCTTGTGGGCTCTTGGCGACTTTAAATGTATATGTAAAGCGAGTTAACAAAGACTTCTTCCGTTCCTGAGCGGGTTAGTGTTTTCCAGAGGTTAGTGAAGCAAATAGAAGTGTGAAACAGGGTGTCTCAGGTTTGAACCCCGTCTAGGAAACTATTTTCTTTCTTTTATACTAAACAGATCACTCACAAGGAAATGAAGCATAATGTTACCAAGATCTTTAGTTCGTAAAACTAGTTATTTTTATATATATTGCTGGCTTTGTTTGTGAATATTTTCATATTTAATACAATTCGAATTTTGAACAACAAAGACAATTTATCATTGCTGTGGACCTGTGACCGAGACTCGAACTCGGATCTCCTAGTTGCCCGCTGGGAATCCCAACCACTATCATACCATGTTTATATACTTTATTTCTCATGCATTAGGATATATAAACACTTTCTAATCAACAAAAGGCGATTCTTTATTGTGAATAGAACTGTCCTGGCTCTTGTATCATCATTACAAAAATTACCACCTGATAATAAGCCGACCGAGTAGCAGTGCGGTCTAAGGCCAACGGCTTTAAGGTCGCGGGTTTGACTCCCGCGAGGGTCATGTATGTTTGTGGATTTTAACTACGTGTATAGGGTCGAATAGTGACGGGCCGAAGTCAAAAGTTAATATACAACCATATACACCGTATAATAAAGTTTACCAAAATGTTACCTGATAATAAGCAGCAAACACACGAAGAAATACGTTAATACTGGAAATTCGAGAAATTATGAAACCTTGCAAGTAGTTCTATGATGATCAACAAAATACCACAGTTTCTTCTTTAAAAAGAATGGCAAAAGCATTTTATTCTTGCACGAAACTCTCCGTACAAGCTACACTAGTTCAAGTAATGGACACTAGTGTACACTTTTGCGTTTGAGTGGCTGGTGCAGAATGCACCTCTGGTGTTCGCGTGGTCGGTGCTAGTACAAGTAGTGTAATCTTGTGCAAGGCCTTTCTGTCCTTGTTCATGAGCGAGTGTAACAGAGTACAAACAATTGACAGTAGTGATGAGTTTTCAGCGTATGGGTGTAAGAAGAGATTACAAAGGGCGACACGTCATAGAACAACCTGCCCATTCGAGCGAAAGCTGTACAGAGTTGCACGTATACACACTGTGACGTCATATTCATTAGCTACGTTCTGCACTCCTTACATTTTCCGTGCAAATAGTGCAATTCCACGCGAACAAACCCTTTATATCTACTTCGACAAGTCATGTAAACCCTAAGCTCAAATCCTTGGCATTTGACTAAAGCCTTTTCTTTTTATTGCGGCTTTGATACACTCACAGTCAATGGTCGTTGGAAATCTAATTTCCAAAAGTTTTGGACAATACCGAATTATGTAACAAACACGACACATTCATTTTGCATCTACCGTATATCTAATATTGGTTCAGCACCGCTATATTATGGAATTTGTTGGACTTGAAAAGTATGCCCAAAGAGTAACCCATATGTAACTCTGTCAGGGTGTCAGCAAACATTAACTGATAATTCCTTCTTTTCCCGGTTTTCCAGATTAAAATAACTTTTTTTTTTTAGATTGTCGTGGACACACTTATTTAAGGGAAGAAGAGAGAAAAATAAGCTTAACTCTACTTTCCAACAGCTTATGAAATAGCTGTGGTTCGGTTAAAAACTAAGGGGTTTCTAGATTGAACACAAATTACTGCACGCATGGACAGCACCCTTCTCTAGTCGCTCCATACGAAGAAACATCCACAAATTGGTCAGAACGCAGAGATATCCTAAAATTCCCTGACTTGTCCGTGACTTTTCCCGAAGCAACTAAATTCCCTGACTTTTTTTTAGCTTTTCTCGGATTTCCAGATCGCTAGACACCCTGTGTGTGCCAAAACACTGCTAATCCTTCATAGGAGCTCAGTGAAGCCTGTTCTTATGTTATACAAGATTATATCAATGAATCATGCGTAGCGAAATATACAGCAACGAATTTTGGAGTTTTAAGAGCATTTCTTGTTGATTACAAACAGAAAATGTATATCATACACAGTAAACAACGGTTTCTTAAAATTGAAAAAAAAAAAGTTCTTATTTCTGAACCGAGAAACAATTTTCTTAGAAATGAGATATCGGCATTCTTATTTAATTTAAAATGAGAGCACACCGGTTTGGGAATAAGATTTCAAAACTGACATGTTCTTGTTTTTCATTAAACAAGAACGCTGATATCTCATTAATAAGAAAATTGTTTCTCGCTGCAGAGACAAGAACTTTTTTCTCAATTTTAAGAATCTGTTCTTTACTGTATAGCTGTAAAACACAAGGACATGTTTCAATACTAAGAAACAAACAAAAGATTACAATTAATAAATTTCATATTGATTCAGTATACACTTAATACCACTATTTTTCTGCAACGAATTTCTTTTTCTGTGTATTCATAAAACTGACACCGCCCAGAATCTGCAAGATAGTAATGGGAAAGAAATTACAACTCATTTCAAAAGTGGAGAGAACCCGCCCATCAGAAAATAGACCATGATTGTTTATAGGTCTATTACCGAAGCTAAACTGTACAACAAAAGCACTTATTTAAGAAGCCGGAAGTAGTTATAAAAAAGAGAGAGGCGCGGCTAATTATGTACAATTAATATTTATTACCGACTGGAACAAGTGATGCATGGTGAAAGACAAACTCTTTGTTGCTATTCTCTGTTGTTTGTTTGTTTGTTGATAGGTAAGAATGCCTTTTTTTGTTTACTAGTGTTAAGTACTCTATTGGTACAGACGCTGTCAATCAACATTAACTTGTTATTATACAGTGCGTCCAGTAAGTGAGTGAGAGAAAAAATAGGATTAAAAAAATGGGTATGAACTTAAATTCTGCCGTGGGGTCATAATATTATGTCTTCCCCCGCACAATATGAAGATATGGATTAGTGGTGTCAAAGTTTTGTCTCATTTGCGGTTTTCTGTTCCTGAGAAAACTGGGTTTCTTCCTAAAACTGAAACCGCAAATAAAAAGTAACGTTTGAGAGATTCCAAAAGGGTTTTGGAAAGCGCAATCCACAAAATTCTTTTCAAAAGCGGATAATTAAAATAAAATCTATTTATTTATTATTTTATTTGCTGTATTTTCCGGGATAGTCCATGTTACGCGTCCTGGTCAATGCCTCCCCGGGACATATTTGTCCCAAATTTCGAAGATAGAGAAATAATACGCCGTAAAACTGGAGGAAAATATTAAAATCTTAAAGCTGCTTGATTACTGTAATTATCTGAAGAGTACGATTAACTCAAAACGCAAGACATGCAATACAGAAAATGTTAAGAATAGGGGAAAAGGTGTAAAAGTTTCTCAATACTAGTTTATAAATATCTTCCATTTTTACAGAAACTTTTACAGAGATGTAACCCCAAGAAAACACTCTCCAGAGAGGTAATACTAACAGATTCCACGTCGAAGAACGGGAAAACCAATCGAAGCTTTATCTACAGTGAAAACCGTCTCTGAGATAGGAGTGTAAAAATAGGGTGGTTTCAACTGTCAAACCACTACAAAAGTAACAACATTTCCCATTACGTAGGAGTATTTTAATTCTCTTTTTGAAGAAAAAAAAACAGAGGAAATTTATTAAAATTCGAAAAAATTTAGTCTGAAAAAACGTACGATAATTTAATCTGTCTAACAGCGATAGAAGTTATATCAGATTACTCTCCTATTTATTATTTTGAACAAGTTTATTTAGTAGAAAAAAAATAGTTCAGTAATCAGTACGTTGTATTTACTTTTATTTATTTATAAAATGATTTCTTCGATTTAGAACTCAACGATCGTTTTCCTTATCAGTGTTCCAATGTGTCAAGAAGATTAACTTAGATAAACTAACCTAACTTTAACTGAGCGACTAAATTAATGGTCTGCAGGTCATAAAAAAAGTTCGATGTGAATTATGAACAGAAGGCTCAGAATATCAACTGATAACGACAATGTCAAAAAAGAAAATAGCAAATTTCTTTCAATATTTCAAGAACAAAAAGTACAAGAGCTCAATTTTGTAATTGTGAATTTATATTTAAAAACTTAAACACTAACTTCTATATATCTTGGCAAAATTATTCATATTTGTCGTGAACAACAACAAATATGTAAATTACCCTTAGGCCCGCAGGGCCACCGGGCCAGGACTTCTGGCCTTTAGGCCACTTTCGTCCATAGAGATATCTGAGATATTGGTATGATATATAATTGATTTAGATTGTTTGCTCATCATCTTGAGAAAAATCCATTCAACATGACTCGCACGTTTGCAAGAGGAAAAGATACAACTCAAGAAAATATACTTTTACAGAAAGAGGAAAGAAGTGATGTATTACTTGCAAATGCATACAGAAAAAAACCTTTAAAAGGAAAAGCAACACTTCTGCTATCTACCGACCACCGATGTAGATAGACCTGTCAGAGTTTTTTTGTCTAATGTTTTTGAGTCAAAATTACGAAAATTGGTAAAGTTTTTGATAGTTTTCTTGCGAATGTGCGAATTCTGAAGAAAAAAAAAAGACACTTTCAGAATACTGATTGATATCTTTATGTAAATTTCCACTACTTTAAAGATAATTCCTGAAGTTTTTCTTGGGACTGTACTAGTTACGCTGCGAACGTATGATCCCTTATCTTGAAAAATATGCATTCACTTATGCCCAAACTAAATTGTGACCTGAAAACTGAAAATATGATTTTAAAATTAAAAATATAATCTTAAAAAAGTCTTGCTAAAAATTACAAGATAATTGTATATTGAGCATAATGAAGTTTAGGATGAAAACAACCTATAAAAATGTGACCAAATGATATGCTTTTAATTCAAATATGCTCTAAAGCTAAAAATATGCATTTGTATGACCAATCAAAACAACGTCATTGTGTCCACCTTGGATGAAACAAGCCAGGATAAAAATTATGAGATATTTCATAGAAATTCAGAGCCTTAATCTTTATTTAAACTGCAACTCGTGTGTTGACGGAGCACAATTATAGAAATCCTGGTCATAAAAGAGATCAAATCATCACAGTCAGGGAACAAGGGTATAATACAATTTTACTAATATCCTGAGATGAGAGCGAGATGACATTATCAACATTACTATACCGTCATCACGTGCTCTGATAAAAGCGGTACATCTTTCAAATAAAAAATTAATCTTCTCTATTAGTCCGGATAGAGAAGACCAATTTCGGGTTTTTTAGCCAGCCAAAAAAATTTAGTAAGATAAGATAAAATGAATTTAATTGGCGGTAACAGCACTATGGCTTACGCCCGTCCCTATATCGCCTGGTTTTAACGCAAGCCAGCACCTTATTCAAAGCAGGCAGAGTGAAACTGACTTCAGATTTCAGTTGTTATTGGATCCTTCTTAAATTCATACGATAAACTTATTTATGATTATTTCAGATCCAGCTCCTAAGTTCCAGTGGTTAACGTTGTGGACTTCCAATCATTACTGGAAATGTAGGCAGGTTCGGGTTCTTGCTGCAAGGAGATTTAAGTAAGTTTATTTCCACGGAACAACAAATATAAATCTATTTGCCGTCCTTACGGGTATTGGGCGTAGATGTACGACTCCTATGTTGATAGAAAAATCGTGCACCAAAACAGTCAGAACTGTCTTTAATAGATTTGTCAGAAAAATGGAATTCTTGTACTTTTTAAAAAATTATGAGGTCTAACAGCTTTCGATATGTTGGCGTATCAATTTCTACAGTATTTTCCCACGACCTTCCGTTTGAGGACGAGAAAAGGAGCCAGCAAGAATTCTAAAATGTTAAATATAAAAAAAAATGATAAAAAAAAGGGGAAACCTCTTTGAATTCAAAGGGTATCATTGTGCCGTGAGTGAAAAATTAGATATTTGGTTGACATGGTGAGAAAATGAGATCTTCACATCCGGCGGATGGATGGATCCTTATCAGTTCTATCAGGATTCCAATATGATGGTTTAAACATATATGTTAGATATACAGATGAAAAATAGATCAACCAACGGACGAATTTCTACAATTTGATAGATTGGACATCATTTTTTATTTATTTCTTTTTAAGTTATTCACAGAAGATATACAGTATATAGCACAGTAAACCGCTCCTTCTGCAATTTGATCTTTGGTTTACGAATAACTACTCGTGGGAATGTAGAATAGAGACATATGAGCGAACGAGTCTATGTGTTATCTTTTACCTTTAACACTCGCTGTTTTCCGGTTCTACACGAAATCTCCGACCTTCTCCATTGGTCCACGTGAACTGTTAATATTGCCAATATTACAAGAGAGTAAAACTAATTCCGGAAATTCTAAATGAATGTGTGAAAACTTACAAGATTTTTACATCAAATTTCAACTATTTGCATCTTTGTTACAACTCAAACTGAGAATAAATGAAACATTGATATGGACTACTTTCATCTATATCTTAAAGTGAGCATAAAATTAAAGTATTTCTTTAAGGTGAATGTACAGCAACGATTTCCAACAAAAGATGGCAGCATTACCTCCGTATATGTCTAATGTATGTTTATCGTTGCACGAAATTTCAATGCTGCTTCTACAAATTCAAACCTAGAGAGTTCTAACTTTCAGGGAAGAAAGTCCATAACCAATTCAAAAGTTCAATCCATTCCGATTTTTTTATTTTCTGTTTTGTTCATTGTTGAAAGAGCTTGATTGTTGTTGTGAATATCCTATAACAATGAAGCTCTTTCAACAATGAACAAAAAGAAAAGAAAAAGATACGGGCAGGACTCGTGCAATAGTTATGAACTTACTTCTTGAACTTGTAGGAATAACATTGCAATTTCGTGCTAATAAATATTAGAGATATTCGAAACTAGTGCTGCTATCTAGGTTTAGAGATCGCTGCTTTACACTAACCTTAAGGAACACAGTAAAATTTCTTTTGATGTCCAAGTAAGGCTCAAGACGGAATGGTGTATCATTGAGCACACAGTCATCTGTGTACAAACAATCTTGTATGTTTGTGGATGGATATATAGGCCTGTGTGTGGGGTAGTGGTGGTGGTGATTCTTCTCCCAGAAAGAAGCAACAGAATTCAATACAAACGTAGACAATGTTAGATCAATGGAAAGGAACAAGAGGTGGCAGAGTAAAAACAATTGACGCCGATGTCCGCACTTTGTCAATGTGATTGAGACATTGGCTTACTAAGTAAGCAAACTTGCTCACATCTCCCCTTTTCCAAATTGTGTGTTCTTTCTTTCTTTCTTTCTCTATTCTCTCTCTTTCACAGACACACACAAATGCACACTCATACTCAACCAAAATATCTCCCACTGCTCTGTTAAATTCTTGTATAAAATGGTGTCTTGTCTGGTATTAACCTTTCAAAGTGTCACACACACGAAAAGGAATGAAAGGTAACTCGATCCCTCTTTAAACAGTCTCTCAGACATTTCATGAAAGCTTGATTCGGTCATCCCCGCACCCTTCCCGCTGCTGTACTCTTAGTACCGCCATCAACATCTTGTTCCTTTCGTCACCTGCTTGCAATGGTGCGAGGCTTGTTACTGGCAATGAAGCGAAGACTACGAACGAAGTTGGAGAGAAACAACTAAAGTGGGTATATTTAGGCGATATATCCTGTTGTTTTGTTTCTCTCTCTCTCTCTCTCTCTCTCTCTCTTTCTTTGACTGTTCCGATCTGTTTTTGTAATGTTCGTTTGGTTGTTTCGTGTTTCTTGGTTCTCCACGCCAGAAACAACAGTGAAATGTGGTTTTCGTGTTTGAGTCGAATCTTGTCAAATGCTTTTTTAAAGTCTCGACAAACTATACGTGCTTTACCAAGCACTCGGACAGGGTTAATTAACAATAGATTTTGTCGAGGTAAACAAAATTAACCAATGTTCTGCCTATGTGTTCTACTGGAATGGTAGACTATGGATTAACGATTAAAGGAAACATGGATTCGAGTCACGTTCCTAGAACAAGAAACACATTTTTGAAGACATACTTTTCTTAAACAATTCGTACTAAAAAGTAAAATATATATTTTTGTCTATGCATGACTAAAAAGAAATGCATGGGGCCTGCTCTCATAGTCACTTTATAAATTCTTCAATTGGCGCGCCCCATGCTTGTCTTTTTTTTAGTCGTGCATAAACATGTTTTTATTAGTAGTATGAATTGTTTAAGAAAAGTATGTCTTTCAAACGATTTAAAAAAAATATATTTTTCGAGTTATTTCAGTGTTCGGTTTCTCAAGCTAATGTTTTGTGACCCAAATCCTAGTGTTCTGCAACCAGTGAAACGCAACATCGTAGCAGGCTAGTATTTATTTTAGGATAAAGAAGTCCATATTAAAATAGTATTAAAATATGCTCTTAAAATATAGAAATTTATGAAAGTAACAATGGAATATTTTATTGTCGCCCGACTTACGTCACTGTGCAAAATTGTATCATTGTATGGCGCACAGTGGTGCCAAGTGCCAAAAACGTGGCGAAAAGTCGAAAACATGATTTATTTTTCAGAAACTTCACTACATTAGTGTTTTTGATGTCGCTGAATTCAAATTTGACATTAGTTTTCTCAAAAAACAAAATGGCGAATCCAATATGGCGGATATGAAATTGAAAAATGTGTTCAATAAATGCAAATCGGTTTTGTTTTAAAACTTGCATATAATAATGGGTTTGGGATCGCTGAATTCAAATTTGACATTATTTTTTCAAAAAACAAAATGGCGGATCCAATATGGAGGACTTAAATATAGAAAATATTAATATATCAATGGAAATCGGCATCTATAATATTGTTGAGGTCACAGATTCTTTATTTAATGTTGTTTGTTGGAAAATTATGAGGCAGATGTAAGAAATCAACAAAACTAACAATACAAACAATTATTTGAAGAACTA
The DNA here is from genome assembly GCA_022664845.1 of Lepisma saccharinum. NCBI lineage: Eukaryota > Metazoa > Arthropoda > Insecta > Zygentoma > Lepismatidae > Lepisma > Lepisma saccharinum. Next base: position 209,825 of record JAGDQP010000031.1, read on the forward strand.
AAACCAGGGAAATGTTTAATGGCTCCAAAAAGGAAACGTCATTGCATAAAAAATGAACAGTACAAAACGGGCACGGACGGGTTTCAGGCTTTGTAGTACTATGTTCAACAATGATTTTGGTCATAAGAACAAGTTATTTGATCGTGGGACATCGTGGGACTTTCGACTTTTGCATCACGACATTTGAAAATCGACAATTTACAAGCGTATTTTAGTTGTTTAAGTTATACAATAACAATTAATATACTTACTTTCAACAGTTTTTTCCATTTGAATGTATGCCAAAGTAGTAAAAAATACAACAGTAAAAAATACTCTGCGCGGTCGAATATAAAATACCGATAGCGTTTCAATGTGGCGATGTGCGACTCGCCATTCACGAGAGGTTACAGCAGCTTAAAGTAGTCAGCTGCTTATACTGACCGTTGTAAACGCTCATTTTGAAGGCGGCAGGTACCAACCTAACTATTGAGGGACTTAAACCTTCCCTACTTACAACTTTGTTTTGGGGACTTTTCGCCACGTTTTCGGTATTTGGCACCATAGTGTGGCGTCGGGAAATGACTTAAATTAACGTTGCAAGAACATTATTATGAACTAAAGAAAAGTCTGTAATAAATGCATGGCTTTTGAAAATTTAACTGTTTGAAAAAAAACAACTGTATCTTGATTAATTTACTCATACATTGTTTGTTTTTTTATTGACGTATCGTATTTACAATTGGATCTGATATAAGAAATCAAAGTTTCAGAAAGGTACGGAAGTGCCAATGCCTTTAGATTTGTACGCAAACATCATTGTACGCACTGGTTACACGACGGGATGTGGAATTATCACCTTAATGTTTTGAATGCAATCACAAATGTCACTTGCAGTACACACGTTGATTAAACTTTGCGATAAGGTTTGAAATATCCGCCTGTCTCAACGTTTCCGCCTGAATAAAAACATCGAGAAAAGCGGACATTTAACGGAGGCGTAAATTCAATAAGACATTTATTAATAAACTTAAAAAAAAAAGCTATCTAAAGTGAAAAACATGCCGAAACATTCATCAATGAAAATGTTTCTCTCTGTAACGACTAACAAGGACCTTGAGAAAGATCTGGAAGAGAAGAACAACTAAAGATTTCACTGTGCAATTCACTGCACATGCAATAAAAGGTTATTCACAGAATCATGATAATATGAGAATTTTCTTTTTTTTTATTAATAATGTTATAAATTTCATCCTCTTTTAATGTAACGGATTTAAAATTCTGTACGGACCGTAAGACTCTCATTTGACATGTAAGAACTGTGATTTCACACTAACCCTCAATATCCGCTTACTTGTCAACTTCTGTCACCTGAAGGCAGTGACATACAAAATATCTTCCCTTTCTTGTCCTGTTATTAAAAAAAAATAACAGTTTTATACAATAAAGCGGTTTAATAATCTGTTATATATAGTGTGTGTGTCAACGAGAAATACACACTTAAAATAAAATCGTGAAATATTTTTAAAAAATGTGTGGTTTGGTCGCTAAAGGCGCTAAAAGTTGGCGAGGTATCGTCATAAATCACGTACTATCTGTCCAAAGAATTATATAAGACGCGCCAGCTTATCAAATCACAATAGAAATTGTAATAAAAAAGTGTATTTGGGGAAAGCTGATGGGAATAGTATGCTTGGCTACCATACAACGTCAATTTCATTTCAGTCAAAGGCTATTGTGGGAAATTTCCTCCAAATTCCCCGTCTCGATCAAAATCTTTGCCAAATATATTTTTTGGATATAATTCCAATCATGATTTAGTAAGCCGACACCGCTTATGTCATTGTTTGTCGAGATGTGATTTATCGCGATATCTTCCTGACTTTGCCCTTGTGTGCGTCCAAGTGTTGATGTGAATAATTACCTCCCGATTTTTTTCCAAATTACTTCAGGGTAACACTGTATATATTGTTTGTTTTCTGAAAAAATCGTCCGTTGGTTTTGTTTACTAAAGGGAATTTAACATGGAAAACTCTTCTAATGCATCAACTTCACCATGCACATGTTAACTATTTCGTTCTGTGCCATTCTACGTGTGTTATATTTGAACACAACTGGTGTAAGAGCAAACCCCTGTTAATTTGGGCTATGTGGTTAAAAGCCTGGTAGTTAAATCAACTAAACTAGTGTAACACCACTCAAGTAACACCTCACACACAAAAATATAGTCACACTCGGACTCGAACCACGTGTGTTAAAATTGTGTTGAATTAACACAGCTATTTTTGTGCTGGATACTATTTAGTATGTACGAAATGAGCCCAGCCCTGTGGTCTAATGGCTACAGTCGCGAACTTCGATTCAGCACTGCTGTGGAGTTGCTTCGAGTGCTGTTTCAAGTCTTTTTGACAGATTTCAGTTCAGCCAGGCAAATGGCGGGCTGGTACTCATACGGAGGTTCTTGGCGCTACATTCCTGATTCTTGTCCTGGACGAATGCTCTCCACTAGGTTCGTTATTCTTCAGATTTCGTGACAAACTTGATTATATCTTCCTGTGTTAGCCCCTATGATTTTTTTTTTTTTTTTTTTGAAGAAAGAAAATGTCGTAAATCGTACTATTTTTCAACAGGCTTGAAACCAAGAACGCAATTTGTTTCTCTTGCTGTATGTAATTGTAAATGTGTGTCAGATAGGGTCAAACAGAAATACAGACCGAGTTTGTGACCACTAATTAAATATATTGTAGTAACTTTCATTACAACACTTAATCCTATTTTGTTTGTTTTTTTCTTTTTATTATACAAGAAAACTTCCCATTAAAAAATACGTTTTTTAAAGCAAGTCAAGAAAAAAATAACGTTTTTTTTTATGTTTGTAATTGTGAGTGAGACAGAATTGTTTTGTTTTCATGAAGGCTATCAGGTAGAAGTAGGAACAGATGTCTTTGTTATTGAAGGGCTTTTTGGAGTCTACTCTAATTCATATAACAGTATATGAGGAGTGATAAGCACTCTTATGTATATAGGCTTATAAAAATACAACAAATGACATTCTGCAAAAGGTAGGGAGAAGGAGGAACAGTTGGGGTACCACAAAAAAAGGAAGATATGGTCAGGAGAATTGCGTCCGGAAGACCGGAGAGGTGGGGGGGGGGGGGGCAACATAAAGAAATTAAGGCTAATAACTTCCTTTTGAAGAGTTTATATCTGTTTGTCGGATCTCTCTGAACTTGTAGAACATTTTCTGAGCCCAAATTGAAGATGTCTTATATAAATGTTAGCAACGAAATTAGAATTGTTATATTGCATCATCAGGTTGAATAATCTATTTTTACTTTATATATATATCAGCCACCATAGTAAAGGGGAATGTGTAACTGATTGGATTAACGTCCTTAACAATTTAGTGAGCTTCTAAGGATGGGACCTAACAGATTTTGGTAAAAGTGGAATCCGAACCACTCCGTTCAATGGACCACCACGGGACTTGAACGTATGATGACGCAGAAAGCAAGCGTGCTAACCTCTCAGCAAAACAATGGTCGTCTTCTTTCCAGTGAAAGCACTATACAGTGTTTCCATCTCACATGCACAATAATAATAATAATAATAATAATAATAATAATAATAATAATAATAGTAATAATAATAATAATAATAATAATAAAGAGTGTATAATACACAAATGCTGTGAAAAAAATGTTGTAGCGCCACGAAATTGGACAACTACTGAATAAAGCGAGGTTCCTGATTCAAAATCTAAAATCAATTCCTTTCTCTCTAATTTCATTAAGTTGCTAGCTTGCCTTCAAACAAACGGCCGACATAACAACTTTAATAAAAACTCATCCAAAGTTTTATTCGAGGATGGAAACACTCCGAAAAAAAAAATTGAGGGGAGAATTAAAAATGGTAAAAAGTAGAACGAGAAAATATCTTAGAGTCAGCAACACTGACTATTTTTTATATATCGCCTTTTTACCTGAAAGAAAGCAAGAAATTGAGTTTACCTTTTTTTTCTGAAACAGAGATGGTAACACTGACGGCCATTTCTTCTTTTCAGAAACAGTGTGTGTGGTGCAGCCGCATTAAAAAGAAATAACATATTTTAGGCGTTATCTATACATCACTTCCGATCATTGTGACGTGTTTTAATTTCTTTAATGTGTTCGAATGAGACGTTTGTTTGCAGCTAAGAGCCATTTGAGAACGCCTTGAAGACGCTAGAAGTGGGAGGATCCTCAGTAATATATTTCTTTTCCTTGTATTTATTGTGTGAATTTTAAGGGATAGCCTAGCGTTTTGTTTACCAGTTAAACTGACACATATTACATGGTATGTAATATAATGATGTAAATATGTATGCACAACGCTCACTCAGATAAGGATACGTAAATACAACCTAATGTGTCTTGAAGCAGCTGTCTTATTATAAGATAGAAGATCATATTTTGAAATACAGGAAGAAATATTTAGAGTCTTCTTTCGTTTCATTGTTGTGTGATTACTTTGTTTTGGGCAGACGTATTCTTGTCTATCAAAGAATAACTTTGTTGTGAGCAAAGAAAATGGGGTAGAAAATATATATATATATATATAAAGTCCAGATACAGCATACAGCGACCAATTTAAACTGTATTTTGTTGCGGCAACAAAGGGAAGAGGTTTGTGAAGAAATCGGCCTTGGTCTTCTTCAAGAAACCATCCCTTCATTAACCCGGTGTGACCGAGGAAAACCAAGGAAAAATCTTCACTCAGGATAGGTAGTCGCTGGTTTCGAACCCAAGACCTTCCGAATGGGAAACAAACGCTCTACTAATTGAGCTACGGTTGTTCGGTTACTTATTTTCTTACTTACGGACTACGAGGTCCTGAGCACCAGCTTAGCCTAAACCATGATCTAGCCTAGGTCTACGACTTTGCAACTGGGCGATGGAGTTTGGGATAGTTCATTTTAGGGGTGGCGAAAATTTAGGATTATAGATTATATCTGATCCTCTTGCTTTTTCTTGCTAGGATGAGTGTTCCTGGTCTGTAGACAACCAAATTAAAAAAAAAAAATGAATTGAGTATAGGCATCTATGGCTAAGGCCGGGATAAGGTAGGGAAAAGAGTGCGCAAAGAAGTTGGCCAGGGCCTGACTTGAAGGTACCATTCCGGCATTTTATTGGTGTAACTGAGGGAAATCCCTAGAAAATCTCAGTCCGGATACATATAGGTCTAGAAGTAAAGTCGAGGTTTGAACAAGAAATTAAGTTCGCTATAAAGGCGAAATTTTGTTTTCGAACACTACCAATTCCCTCCCACGAAAAAAAAAATGGATTTTAGAAAATCGAAAGTTAATCAAAGTTTAATAGAAAAGAAAACTTCAGGATTTTATGAAAAATAGAAATTTGATGAATTCAAAGATAGCAAAAAATTATATTAAAATTTAAATGCGAATAGTAATTTAAAAAAAGAAACAAAAGCGGGGTTCAGAATAAACTTGAAAACATATCCCATACGTTTCAAAACCCAAATATTTTACATTTTGGAAAGTTAAATACTAGTTTGTGCGTATCCTTACTTTTGATACCGTCGATTTGTAGAGCAGAAATTCTGTCTTCTTTAGGGGTCGCGGCGGCTCAATGAGAGAGGCCCCTCTGGTGCTTGGGGTCGTCGGTTCGATCCCTGCTCGTGCCATGTGGGATTTGTGATTGACAAACGCACGGGTTATCTTGGGGTTCTCCCATTTGCTTCCTCTTCATTCCCCCAATCATCCTTACAACCTGAGTGAAAGTTGCCTAAAGGTCTTAAAAATTAAATTAAAAATTCAAATTCTGTCGTCTCTTAATTAGCCGACAATTACCGGAAATTTCTTCATTGTGTGAGGGTGAGGCAAAAAATCTTTAAAATTTTGTATGGGAATCTCCACATGCATAAGTTCGGGGACCAGCACCAAAAATCACATGATCTGATCAGTTTCACGCTACGATTTACACGGTAAAAAGTAAAAAAAAAAATGTTTCTTAAAACTGAGAAAAAAAAAGTTCTTATCTGTGCACCGAGAAACAATTTTCTTAAAAATGAGATATCAGCATTCTCATTTAATTTAAAATGAGAGCATATCAGTTTGAAAAACAAGCTCAGTAATCTTATTCTCAAACAAGCACGCTCCTATCTCATTTCTAAGAAAATTGTTTCTCGGTGAACAGATAAGAAAGAACCTTTTTTCTCAATTGTAAGAAACCGTTTTTTTTTCACTCTGTACGCTCTCCATAAAATTGTCTGCTGGTATTCAAATTGGTTGAAAGGCTAGGATGATGAAGTCCTGGTGTTAATGAAAAAGAAAAAAAAATCCTGTATGACTACAGTTTCACTCAATACACTACAGCACGATTTCAGTATCACTTGTATGCAAATTTTAGAAGTACTGGTCTAGAGTAGAGAGGTGTTATTTAGGAACTTTTTAAAAAAAGAAAAGTGAATCCTTCCGCTTCAAAATTAGCCAAGCCAAAGTTATTTGAGTCCATACTGTATAATTAACATAGAGACGACAGATTATTAGTCCTGTTTTATGTATAGATTTCTTGTGTATCACTTTCTGGAAGTGTAGGCTTCGTGGGATTTTAGTATCGCTTCCTGTTAAATGCTTAGCTTTTGATTAACAATTTGTTGCGACTGCCTTTTTCTAGCAGATCTCTTTCACTCACTTTCTCTCTACAGAGAAATTAGAAATGGAGAGAAGTTCAGAGCAAAAGTGTTTTAAATGAACGGGAAACGTTGTTTATAACTATGTGTACAATAAATGATAACCAACCAGTTAAAAGTGATTTCTGATGTAACCTTCAAAACTAAAACAAGCAGGCAAACAGATCATCTAACCACTAATGAGCATCAATAAATTTACAGCGTAAAAATTAGGGTAGATCGGATTATAACATACAGAAGTGACTATCGTAAAACTATCATGAATTGAATTATAGGAAGCTGATTCAACATGAAAAGGACCTGCCAGATTTAATCTCTTAACTTGTTTCAGTAAAATTTGTAATTCTTTATGTTTTTTAAGTTAACGAAGGGTTTTAAGCAGGGATTTCGCCAGGATTTTAAGTTTAGGGGGGTGTAAAGTCAAAATTGGGAGGGTGTAAGTCGAGTTGTGTACGGTTTCTATCGATTTTGACCGTAACATTGTTGAAGTTGGGGATGCTCACGAGTATTTGAGGGGATGACACTCCCCCACAAGGGAGAGTCTGGCGGAATCACTGTTTTTAAGTGAACTTGTAATCCTTTAATACTTTTAAATTAACGAAGAGACCTCCAAAATGTTGTTATCTTATTAATAATAAAGATAATTTGGTAGTTACTGGATATAATTTTGATAGTGTAATAAAATATTTCCTACGACATATTAATATTTTAAATATGATTTGAATATCATTTTTAGGAAAAGTTGAGGTTTTCATCACAAATCGAGAAAATTCTGTCATGTATCATATTACATTTCCAAATTTCCTTAAATTTCGTGTTGGAAAAATGTTTTAAGATGTTGTTTTAAAGAAAGATAATAATTACGTCTACATCTTCTCAAATACAGTGTCAATACAAATACATCTCTCACAATAGGAAAAAAAAAATAAGTTATCACGTTGAAGTTTCCGCTACCAATGTAAAACCCATTAACACAAGAGGTTGTAAAGCAAATGTTTGTTGGAAAACAGGCTCACCTCGTTACTAGACTGTGTTATTTGTTCAACAACAAATGGTTAGAACATTTGCCAACAACATGAGTTGTTTTTTTTTTTTACAACGAACAAAAAACTGCCTATACATTATATCTTTGCAGTTTGCGTCAATTACTTTCTCGTTTGACATTTAACATAATACAAAAACTCATCACTAGATGGTGCTCTTGGTGTCCTAACACATAATTACGAATAAGGATTCAATTACGAAGATTCTTCGAACTTTTCGCTAAGAAACAAGTCACGTGATGTTTTGTTTTTCTAATTACGTTTTCATAAGTTTTTATTGTTATTGTTTAGGTAGAAGCGAATGAAAAGAAAGACTTTTGCTGTTAAATAATGCTAAAAGTGAAATGTTATCTGGGCGATTATTACTTTCCCTTAAAATGTAGATATTTTTCTTCGTTGGTTATCTCAATTCCTAGGTACTATGTCCCGGATTAATAGAGAATAGGTGAAATTCTTTGTAAGATATTTGGCGTGTTTGTTCAGTTCAGTTTCGTTTCAGCATTTATGTTAATCATCAGCACTTCCACAAGTAAACTAAGAAAGCAGTCTTTGTGACTATCCCTTCTTCACCTGTAAAAAAAAAAAACACGTGCTCTCAAATGAAGCCAATTGTAGTACTTCTTCGCCCTTTAAATTGCAAAGATGTTAATCAGGTGTCAAGTTCCTTATTATATTAGAGTGTATTGAAATAGGGATTCTGCTAGGATTTCTAATTTCCGGGTGTAAAGTTAAAATTAGATAGATTTGGCAGAGTTTAAGTGTAGTTTTGTAGAATTTCTATATTTTTTAAAAAAATAGGAAAAAAAATTAAAGTTGGGATGTGTTCGAGGACTTCGGGGGTTACACCCCCACTGGGAATACTGGCAGAAACCCTGAAGCGGTTCTTCAGCCTACGAAATAAGTATTGAACGGGAATTGAACCTGGGCCCCCCCAAATTATGTTTATTGTTTTAACTAACATTTTTCTTAATTGTTTATTGATCTCACTATTAATACAATTGCAATATCAAGCTGATTCTTTTTACATTTTGGTAATGTATGTACAAATTTCAATTGGGCTTATAAAGACTAGGATTATAGCCTTTATATAACGATGTGAAGCACAGTTATTCATTAACTAATTAAAAGCAACATTAATAAATAGCTTTATAAAACTTTGTAATAAAATATTTTTGTCGCGTCTCTTTGTTGGTTGATAGCCAGGGTAACACGGAGTCAATGTTATAATAACTTCTGGAACCAGTTAGCCACTGCGGTCGACCAACCTGACTGAGTTTTTTCGCCAGTCATGCCAGGCAAATACAGGGATTGTACCTTCAATTTAGATCCTAGCTGACTCCTTCCAACTACCTTTCCCGTACCCTATCCCGTCCTGAGCCATAGATGTCTAAAGGCCATAAATAAATTAAAATTCAACAATAAGAAGTCTTTTCTTTTTTGGAGGAGAAAGTTACCAAATTTAGGATACCATACAGAATATTGAAATAGTCCAAATTACCTGCTCTTTGAAGTGTAACTCTCGCAATTATTTTGCATAATTGCCTTCCAAATATTGTTCTTATTTTCATAATTCATCAATAAATGTAGTAAGAGTGTCCATTTTATTTAAAATGTCACCAATGGTGTTAGAGAAAGGCTCCCATCAGAGGTGGCAAGGGACGCTTCCCCCTCTATCAGGAGAAATTTATAATGGGGGAATCATGTCAGTCAAAACTTTAAAAAAAAGAAGGCAGTTTGTGTATGGGCGCTGTTCTTGCCCCTCCCCGGTAAATCACAACATGAGCGCTACTGGTGTTAGGTGTAACGTTTTCAATATTTCTTTCGTTTAATAAATAATAAAATTCCCATAATTGGTATATTACTGGATGAAATTTTTAAAAAAAGTTCAAGATTTTTTCCAAATAGTTTCGCAGTCGCTTGTACAAAAGTCGATTTAAGGTTATTGTAAAGTAACGATCTCGCTTAACACTAGATGGCTACGACTGTAATGTAATTTTTTTTTTTCGTTGCACGAAATTAGTAATACTGCTCCTATAAATTCAAGCGTAGAGAGTTTAAACTTTCAAAGATGAACATTCATAACTATTTCAAGAATTCTATCCGTATCGATTGTTCATTATTTTTGTTGTTGTCTTTGTTCATTGTTGAAAGAGCTTGATTGTTGTAGTAAATAATCAAACCTATAACAATGAACAAAACAGAAAATTTTAAAAAGCTGCACGGGAAAAAGCTCTTGAACTTTCTTCTGTCAAAGTTTGAACTCTCTACACTTGAATTTGTAGGAGCAGTATTGCAATTTGGTGCAACGAAAAAAATTACATTAGACGGATACGATGTAGTGTTGCAATCTAGCACCATTTTTATATTTCTTGTGCACAGAAAATGTCAAAATTGTTGTGTACAAAAAAAAATGTACAATGGGTGGACTGTTAGAGTACAAAATGAAGAAAACAAAAAAGAAAATGTTATGAATATCACCCTACGATAATACACACACAAAAAAATTAAATAAAAAAAAAATGACATACTTAACTATATTAATATTGACTTTATTTTGATTTTTTCATGTAAATATTAATGAAACTAGACTGAAATTTGTTCTTTAACACTCTATCACTCAGACAGCTGTTAGCATATAGAGTACACGAGATCAAGTGCTAATTTATTAGTTATGACATCACACTCTTTTTTTTGTTCTTGTTTACCATGACTGTCAATGACATGTTTTGACATACGTTTAAGAACCTTATGCATTTACAATAATATATCTTTACTTTGTTAACCAAAAAAAAAAAAACTTCTTCTCCTTTCTTATGCTTATTTTAAAAGGTTAAAGGTTACTAAACTATTTGTCATCGTGTTTGACGTTTTGATTTGATATGACAGCTTTCTTTTCTATTTTTCTAATGTTCCTAATTCAATTATCGTTTTCCTATACTTTCAGGTCAATGATCTTCAAGACTATATGTCTTTGTCATTTCATCATCGTATGATGAGCCTTTAATTAGATATTACGTGTCAAGACACAAGTCAAAACGACCATATTTCATAACGTAATGCAATTAAATTTATACATTGATATGTGATTATACAGTGATTAACTTGAAATTGAGTACTATGTAAGTCTCTCAGAAATAGAATTCTTTTCGAAGAATCTTGTCGAAGGGAACTTGTAGCTGTATTTTATTTACAGTGCATCCTCGATTATCTGTTTCTCAATTAACCGATCATCGAATTATGCACCAGTTTCATTTTTACGTGTATTCTGAACTAAGTAAGATGCACTTGAATTAGAACTGACACCGAGTCACTTTTCGTGACCCGGTGACTCGACTTGACCCGGACATAGGTGACCGGGAACCCGGTCCAAAACTTGACCCGGATGACGCGACTGACTCCGGATCCCGATCTTGATCCAAAATGACCAGATTAATTTTGTGATCTGGTGACTCGATGATCGAATCTTTACTGACCCAGTGACCCAATCTTGACCCCATGGCCCTGCCTTGACTCAATTGGGAGAGTTACTTGCACAGCTCACGCAGGAAAGTGACTTAAAGAACTCAATTCTAAACACAATGAAACTTATTTAGAAAACTAAATTCTAGACACAGGGAACGGGTTTAGAGAACTCAATTCTAAACAGGAAAGGGATTTAGAAAACTCAATTCTAAACAAAGGAAACTGATTTAGAAAACTCAATTCTAAACAATTAAACTGACTTATAAAACACAAGAAAACAATGACCGATCGAAATCTAAGTTAAATGGAATCCATTTTAGCGATGGCAAATTCTTCTCTTTAAATGACTTTCTTGCCGGTTTACTGGGAATACAAATTGAGTAACCAAGAACCCTTTATTACTGTATAGTTCCCTCTTTCCATAATAGTAACACTCAGGCAAGCACGTCCCAAAACATTAGCTTCATTGGTGGTCTTATAACAATAGAACTTCTTCCCTTTCTCGTACCTACAGTATAAGCAATGAGACGTACAAACCAACAAGTACATGCATACGAGTGCGGTGCAGAGAGGGTAATCCATATGGTGATTACCACGTGTTTTTTCTTTAATATTTAATGTGACTCACAGTCACATTACGTTTCTAAAAAAAATGCAATATTGATCGACAAGCTGTAGAAAGCAGAAGTTTTACTTACCTCTCATCAACGCCAGTGTGTACATTATTTTCTGTCGTATAATTTTACGAGGTGAGAGAAAAATAGATTATTTTCTGCTGTTAGAACCTGGGAAATTTAACTGATCGCAGGTGAAAGCAAAACATACTGCGAATGTCTTGTTGCTGCACAGAAATACACTGGTCTCAGAGCCGAATTAAGTAGCGGGGTGGGGGGTTAAAGGGTCCTCCGCCAAATCAATTGTCATTAGGACTACAGGGGTCCTAACAGAGTCTATAGCCCAGGATGGGAGATAATTGCCCAAGGCCACAAATAGCTTAATCCAGCACTGACTAATCTCGATGTTTCTGTTACCAATCGGAAGTTTTCCTGAAACTCATCTTCTGATAGTGGTTTAAAGCGCATTGTTGTGACAGCATTGATCTCTTATATAGGCCATATGGATCCAAAACTTGGAATCTGCCTGTAGTAGGCCTATATAGGGGTCTAAACCAACAACAATAATTTGATCTTGCTACGAGAGAAGAGCGTGCGCGAAAAAAAACTGGCTTAATCTTACCCACAATAAAATTCAATGGCGACTTCCTGTTACTGCGACGATGAACTTGCAAATTCCGTAAGCTAGAGAGTTAGTTTAGCTTTAACCGAAAATTCTGCTCGTGACTTCTTAAAATGGAGAAAACTAACAAAAGGTAAAAGGATCTACCACTTTCAGGAGTCACTACATTTAAAATAGATCAATCAAGGTCGCCATCCCAAATCTGAAATCAGTTTCTTTCTACCTGGTTTAATTGAGACGTTAGCGTGCGTTACCACACAGTCGGACAAACTGACAAAGTAGTTAAAACAGAGGAAAAAAAACCGCCTTTAAAAAAAAGGGTTTAGTTTCCTTGTTCAAAACCTTGGGTTTGGTGGCTTTATTCTTAAACTAAGCCGTTGACTGATTTGGTTGAAAAAACACAGCTTTTATTTGTTCAGAGCTGTTTGATTTTTCATTAAAATACCAGAAGAAGTCTAATTGTACCTCTACTTGTATTTAAGTAATATTTCAAGTGAAAGCTTAACTGAATTCCAGTCGGAATTTAGACATTCCAACATTCGAAATTCCATAATTTTGACATTTGAGCGGAAGAAGTTCCGACATTCCGGAATTCCGATACCAGAATTCTGATTTCCATTACGAAATTCCGACCACCTCTATTAGTAACGATCACTCTTTCGGTGCGAGCGGCTCTGAATTTGTTCCCGGCTATGCAGGCTTCGGTGTTGACCCAGTGTCAACTTCCTATGCTCAAAACCAGGTGTCCTTCCTGTGTACATAATTTCAAAGATGGCTATAAAAACACTGTAGAAAAGTGTATTTATTTTTTTTACAGTGTATCTTTGTGTGCGCTTTCTTCTTATAGCAAAAATGAAGGGATACGTGAACTAAATAATCTTTGATTACTGTTATCAACTCGCAACCCGTTTGGTAAGAAGTCAACTTTGTATTTACTTAATAATAACTTGTGTGGTTTTTATTTGTCGTGCTGCAGACATTGATCAAACCGCATACATTATAGCAATCTATTCTGCGGCATGCATATGTGTGGTATTATAAGAGAAAGAGGAAAAAATGTGTCATATACAACAATAATAAATGCCTTCAGATCTATTAGTATTATTTTAAGGTTCATGTCCTTTATAGTAACAGTATAATTCCGGTATTTGCATAAAACTACACACCTGTAGTTGCAGGAAGCTTTCACATTACTAATACGTCATAATATTTCTTGTAATTACCTTAGTATAACTGGAGCACTTATTATTTTATGAGAAATTATAAAAAATTACTGCTATAAAAAATCAAAATATTATAGTTTCAAAAGTTTTTTGAGTTCTTCGAGGTATCTTTTCTTAAAAAACAAAACAAAAAAAAAATGTTATTTTGGCTTGATTTTCTTGAATAAATGGGAAAAGAATCGAGGTACTAGGATGGGGAAACGATGCGTGCGTTTGAAAATGGTTTTGAGAAAGACATACAGGCCGAAATAGGACGAGATGACCAGAAAATGGAGCAGACTGCATAATGACGACGCTTCATAGACTTCGTAAGATTCACCCGACATTATAAGAATAATGAAATCACGACGGTTAAGATGGGCACGTCATGTAGTTCGGGTGGGGAGAAACGAAGATTGTATTGTACTATGGTTGGTAAGCCGGAGGAAAAGAGGCCGTTGGGAAGACCGAGACGTCATTGAAATGACTAATAGAAAGGATCTTTGAGATGTAAGTATTCATGACCTTGCCCTGAATAGTATTCAATGGAAAACGTTTGTTACTGCGGCGATGAACTTGTGAGTTTCGCAAGTAATATATTTAGTTAATGGTCTGGTCTTCTTGATAACATTTCGAGCAAACACACTGAACTCGTCACTTTTCTCCTTTTATGTTCTAAACATTTCGATGCAAATATTAGTGGGTTGGATCTTACACGTTCACAAAGTGTACGTACAAAAATATAGAGGATTTCAAAATTTGTCTCATTTTAAAGTGTGCATGATGTACACCTTTTTCAAATTTATTTATGAATTATGACCTTTATGTATTTCTGCCGAAAGCACACCCTTTTCTCACCTCTTAGCTGCAATTTGTTTCTCACCTTGACGCCACTAAGATGCCGCGAATTCTGGATGGCGCCTCAGCCCTCAAGTTAACAACAGGACACTTCGAACAAAACGCAAATTTCTGAAAGATGCGTAAAAATGTCAATTTTATTGATGTCAATGACCTCTGAAAACAGCAACATTTTCCTGCTTCTATGAGGTTTCTTTTCAATTATAGGGTTTCGACCGACAACTACCTATTCATAACGAAATGTGCGGAATACCCTTGAGAGTCGCTTCGCTGGGTAAATTCTCAGGTATTCTCTTTTCCGGTAAAGATTCATTTCCTCATTTGGTTTACATCAAAAGTACAAATTTCCCGGCGACGCTACAGGCTTATTGAAATCATATAGTATATGATCTTACCATGGATAAATTCCGCGAATTTCCTTGTTAGTATTCTCTACCCAATAACCCAATCTGAATTGTAACGGATCTTATAACAGGATGAAGTATGTTCGTTTATAATAGAAATTTTGCCAGAGCCCCTTACAGTCCAGGATTTTTTTTTCCTACATCCCCCTGAGTTCAAAACCGTGGGGAAACATCGAATTACGAAGACGTTTCTAATTACGAAGCAGTGTTTCTTTCAGGCACCTCTCCGGGGGTGTACTAGATCTGTCGTTTAACAAGTAGAAACTTACTACTATATATATAAAGCTCTAAGGTTCAACCAGTAAGTGTGGGATTTGATGCAGACTTTCTTATAGCATATACAAAGAGAGTTTAGGCTGTTTAAATAGTGTTCGAAAAGATATATGTCGTTTCTATAGTACAAATTCTTTTTTCTTTTTAACTTGTACATCTACAACACTATAACTACATTTCTTGTTCTCTCTTATCCAACAGAGAATATTTTTACATTTTTAACATTTATAGAGCACATTAATGCGTAATAAAAGTTTAACAAGTGGGGACGTTGGATATGTTCTAAAAGTGTTTTATTTCTTACCGTGTAGGTAGTTGCTGGAACGCAAAGCAAAATGAACTTTATAACGAAAATGTACATTCTTGCCTTGGAGTACATTTCAACCACATTGAGAACGATAACATTCGTGGTAAAAGTTAAAGCTACAATTTACTAAACTATCTAAACTACCTTGAACAACCGTAAAACTTAAAACGGTAAAGAATCACGATTATGTTTGGTGATATATCTGAAGATCTAGGGCTCTGTTATCTTTTATTCAGCTGTTTACGCAAGCGGTTAAACTGGTCACAGAGCTTGGATCTATCGTGCCCTTGATGAGAAGAAATATGTTGTCGAGAGACATCTATTGGTGAAATTCAACAATATTTGAAAGTTAGAGAAAAAGGTAGAATTAGTTAATACAGGATAATTTTCTCTGAAATATTCAAGTTGATGGTAGTAGTAAAAAAAGCTCGTATTATAAGAAGGAATCATGTTTTCACCTTTCCTGAGTGGATGAAACAAAACAAAGAAAGCAAAGCAACAAGTAAAAAAGAAAAGAAATAAAGTTTGGAGGAAGAATGATGAAAAATCAGAGTGAACGAGAAACAGGAGAAATAAAGAAAAATGAGGAGGAGAAAACATATGAAAATGAACGGGGAGAGAAAGAGAAAAGGAATCTAGAAATAAAGGAATGAAGAAAAAATGATGGAAAGCTTAAAGATAGAAAGAAAAACTAAAGATAGAAAAGAAACAAAGACGGAAAGAAATATAATGGAAAAAGAAGTAGAGAGAGAAAGGTTGAAGACGAAAAGAAAAGAATTCAGAAAGAAAGGAATGAATGGAAGCAAAGAAAGAAAAGATATGAATTAAGGAAAGAAGGAAGTAAGAACAAAAGCAATAAATGAACAAATGGAAGAAAATAATGAATGGAAGAAAGAAAGGAACGAAGGAAATAAACGAAGGAAACGAATTAAGAAAAAGGAAAGGAAATAAGAAAATAAGGAAGAAAAAAACAAAGGAAGGAATTAAGGAAATATAGAAGGAAGAAATAAATAAATTAAGGAAATAAGAAAGAAAGAATAAAGTAGTGAAGCAAACAAGAAAGAAATTAAGGAAAGAAGAGGAAGGGAGGAAAAAACGAATTAAGGAAGAAAAAAGGAATAAGGGATGAATGGAAGAAAAAAGGAACGATGAGAGGAATTAAGGAAGAAAAAAGAAGGAAGAGAGGAATTAAGATAAAAGGAAGGAAGAAAGTAAAGGAATTAAAGAAGAAAAATTAAAGAAAGGAAAGGAAATAAGGAAGAAAAATTAAAG